>JANVCC010000174.1:5562044-5577011 GCA_025345505.1 Todiramphus chloris collaris
GGGGCCGGGGCCGGGGCCGGGGCCGGGGCCGGGGCCGGGGCCGGGTCGGGTCAGCGGGACCGTGGGCGGTCAGGGTCTCTGTCCGCGCCGCTCCTCGGTAAGCGAGGGAGGGCGAGCGGCCGCCGGCTGTGCCCCCCGCTCGGGGCGCGTCCGGCCTGCGGGCGCCTGTGGCGCGGGGAGCGGTGGTGCGGGGTGCGCGGCGGCTGCCCCGTGGTGCGGGGTGCGCGCGACTGCCCCGTGCCCTGGAGAGCTGTCCCCGCATGGCTCTCACCCGCGCTGTTTCTGCCACCAGCAGCCGCAGGCGTTGCCCTGAGGTTTCTTGTCCGGGTGAAAATGAAGGGTTCGTTTCCACGTATTTTTCTGACCGAGGTGTCTTTATTTTATGACTGACCCCTAGTTCTTAGGAACGTGATTTGCAGAGGTTACCTGAGAAAAGCTGCAGCCTGATGGGATGTCATGAGGGCAAATCTTCTGACTTGTATAGCGTAGGAACACAAGCAAAAGGCGAGCTCAGCAACGTTAAACCCGCTGGCACAGAACGGCTCACAGGCAGCAGACCACGGCCGAACCTCGTTCTTCTCGTTTGTTACCAGTAGGAATCTGGAGCAGTTTTCTTCAGGTCAGTAGAGCTGCTGTGGCTTTCACCGCAGAGCAGAGACTGTGGCCCTGGAGTTGGGTCTGTGCTGCCCTCCAAAGCGAGGTGGTGCAGTTAACCAGGAGAGGGCACTTAACTGCATCTGACCCAGTATCAGAATGGAAAAAAACGCCCCAAAAGTGTGGGGTGTAGACAGAATTTTAGCAAAAGGGCTTCCTGGTCTGTGCTTTAACCTGTGCCGTGTTACAAAACATGCTGGTGGACAGACTGGGTGTTGGTTGGCATTATCACTACGATGGGGCAGGCAGGAATTAAAATGAGGCCTTTCTTGTGTGTGATTGATTGTTCCTCATTGACTGGATCTGATGTTTGTGTAGGGGGTGCTGGAGGTTTAGGAGCTCTGGTGTCCTTGAAGGGCTTTCATTAACACCAGTGCAGTCTACTGTGAAGCTGAAACTGGGTTACCGGTTCCAAAGGTCAGCTGATCTGGTTTGGATTTTATCTTCACACACCTTTTGTTTGAAAAGAGGAATTTTTTAATAAGTTTTGCTCTGATCCAGGTGTAGTTGACAAGGAGGTATTGATCGTGTTTTTGAAGTTACTCTGTGCTCATAGTAAGTGAGATGCAGTGCTTGGAACAAGGGGCCCACAAAGGCTCGCCTTCTGAGGAAGCAGGCAGAGCTGGGTCTGTTGTGCAGGAGTCACCTGGCAGCCTGCTTTTCCTGAATGAACCCACCTGCCAGACTCGCTTTCCTCCACGTGGTTTAGAAGTCATTGAGTCTGTGCAAAAATGCAAAGAGCTCCAAGGCTGTCAGTTGCCATGGCAGCACTATTTCCCGTGGATTTTGGTCGTGTTGTAATCGTGCTCTTTTTCTGATGTGGTCTGGGAGTTGTGCAGTCCTGGGGGATGTTAGCGGCAGTTACTGGGAATCCTTCCCCTTGCCAGATTTATCCAACACTTTCCTAAAAGACACAGCTGCCGGTTGCCAGCTCTGGCCGCTGTTTCACATGTGTTACAGATGATTCAGGGGAATTTTTTGGGAACAGTCCACAGATGTCACATCTTGGCAGGGAAATATAGGAAGAGAGAAGTATGACTTTAGGGAGCTAAATATGAACCGTGCTTTCTAAGCATGCAGAAAGCACTCTAAAAACCCAACTTACAGAAGAGGAAATGTAACATCTACAGCAAAATACTGTCGAGGGGAAAAGGAAAAAAAAAAGAAAGAAAGAAAAAAAAGAAGAGTGCTTGTTTGTGTTTTACTGGCTTGCCAAATTGTGATTCAGAGTGTGGGGTTCCTCTTGCCCACGTTGCTACTCGGAGGTTCCTCATGCGGTGGTGCTGTGTGGGATGCGGTGTTTACAATGAGAGAAGCAGGCCCTGGGAATCGGATCCTGGAAACATAAGGAACTCTCATTGTTACTTGTGTTCTTTTTCTTAAGCTTTAATGCTCTAAATTGTTTTACAAGCAGAAGAGAAACTGTGTGCTCTGCTTAAGAGACATGGAGCCCACAGCCAGAAAGGGAGCATAGTGATCCTGGTCATGGTTGTTGTTACCTCGCAGAGCCGGGTTCCTGGCAGGGGTTAGGTGCTCTGGGTCAGCAGTGGAAGCAGGGTGTGCTTGCGAGAGGGTTTTCAGGAGGGCCTTTCGGGGGCCTCACAGCCTGTCCGGACACGCGGGAAGGGTGCGTCTGAGGCACTGCTGAACAGTGCTGCGTGGGACAGGAGGGCAGCAACCTCTGAGTGTCCCCTTCTGGAAAGCTGGGTTTGGGGCTAAAAGTTATTTTATTGAGCTACAGGAAACATCCATGTTTCTTGTGTTTCCGTGGGATGCTGGTGACTCTGCAAGGTGCAGTGGAGTTCCGGAATCGATTCACTTCTGCTGCTTTAGAGCCTTAGAGCTGCTTCTGGAGATAGCAGAGAATCCGTCCATCCACTGCATCTGTCCTCGAAACTGGTGGGCTGGATGGGGAACTCTCTTCCCTCATCTGGTGAGAGTGGCAAGGGGCTGTGAGGAGGCCTTGTTTAGCAGGTTCTCTTAGTAACTGGAATCATGTAGTCATCGCTGGAAAATTGCCCCCGCACAAAGTGTTTTTGCTAATATTAACTTTAGTTCCATCTCAGCTCAATGGAGGGAAAAACTAGAAAGTGCCATAAATTCAGCCGAGCTTGTCAAAGCTGTCAAATTACCACCTGATAAAGCTCCTGCCTCCTAATGATCGCAGCCATCAGCCAGAGAGGGATTGTGTGCCGGTGGGGCTGCCGAGCGACCGTGCTGGGGTTCAACGCCGTTAGACTTTTAATGGAGTGTCATCTGGGGGCTCTTTGGCTTCAGTGGAGGGTGACATTCTGAGCAGAATTATTTCTGTAAAAAAAGAAAAAAAATCCAAGGATGTAGACTAGCACACAACCCCTCTCTTATCAGCCAGATTAATGCTGACTACTAAATTTTAGTAAAGGTCTTCTTTGGCCCCATTTGTTGGTATTAGGAGTCCATAGAGATAATGTCTTTTCACGTGTAAAAGATGCTATTGATTTTCTGTTACCGTTGTCCTGAAATGTGCGCAGTGTGTCTACGGAGCAGTGACAATTCTCCATCATGAGCTTTATGGGAGAAGAATGGTTATTGAATCTCTTCCCATAAAATATAATCTCTTTCTCTCTTCCAGATTTGCCAGCCCCTGTGGGAGTCCCTCATGTTATCTCTTTGAGAAAATTGATTTTTTTTGTCTCCGCTTTGTACACTTGTGTTTAGTTTTATTTTTAATTTGGCTCATGTGATATGAAATGAAGGCTTCCCTGACAAGAAGCGTGCATTCACAGTCTTGGATTGCTGCTTCTTCATATAGATTAACACTTTCAGAATGTTTTACAGTAAAATAAAGATATTTGCTTGGTGCAAGTCTCTCGTGTTGTTGCTGGGATTTTTTTAGCCTGGGTGAGTCATTGCCCTGCTCTTTCTTTCCAGGCAGGTCTGAGGTACTGACAGCTTCTCAGCTGCTTACAGGTAAATTCAGGGTAAGTTTCTAGAGTCAACAGAGACTGATTGATTTCAGAGGAATGACACTGCAGTGGAGAACACAACTCGCAGTACCGTCTGCTCTAAGAGCAATGGTCTTTCAACTTGAACAGTGGCAAAAATACACTGTCAGACTTGTCCTTTCCTCTGTGCAGCAAATGACTGACTATGGGACTTTTTCCTTTCAGGGAGGAAACAGCAACATGAATTCATAGATGATGAGTAGGATGCCAAAGCCAGAGATGACAGTGCTCTTGAAGAAATGCTGGGTAGAACAAAAAGGTAAAAGGAACAGCTAATTGGGTGTGTTTTGGAGCCTGTGGGACTTTGTGTGGTACCTTCCCTCGTGAGGCAAACAGCACACCCCCTCAAACTGCAGATGAATGTTCTGAATTCCCTCCTCTATTTTGCATGAAGTCTCAGTGATGTCTCTCACTCCTGACCTATTCTTTCTATGCTTAGGTCTTCCCCAAAGCTTCGTCTTTCTCTACCTAACCCCCCTGCAAGATTCGTGCTCCTGAGTGTGTCCTGCATGCCCGTTCTCAAGGCCCAGCAGCCATCTCATCCCGACCTGCAGCTCACTGCTGCATTAGTCTAGCAGTCATACCAGGTTGTCTGCTGCCCTGTTCTGTGATGAGAACAAAAAGAGAAATAAGAGGTGAACTCAACCAGTTAATGTGCAGCCAGGGCCATTCTCCTGAGGTGACGGTTCAGTGAAGCCACTGCCTGTACCGTCTTCTGACTTAAGCCTGGGCAGGTACACATGGCTAGCATGTCTGGAATGCACTGCAAACAGGTTCCCTCCATGAGGAGTAAATTGCTTTCTGCTACTCTGATGCTTTTTACTGCTTTTTGTGTTAATGCTGTTGAGACGCCCAGAGGAATCGCTTCTTACTGGCTCTTTCATTCTGAGAAATTACCTCCTGTAACTGAGGTGTGATGGTCCACTTGGGGCAGCGAGAGGCAGCTGCAGTGCCACCTGCAGAGCCATGCAGTGCAAGGGCCTCCAGTGGCAGCCGAAGTGGCCGAAGCAACTGACAAGAAGCAAGAAAACCGTTGCCAGTAATGTAGCTCTCCTTGGAATATTGTCAGGATTGTTAGTGGACGACTGACCTCAGTCCTCCACAAGGCAAAAGCAAATGTTCTCCTTGAAAATGTTTGTAGCAGTTACCAGGTTTGTAGTAATTATCTGTGTGTTGCCCCCCGCCTCAGCTCTTCCTGACAGCAAGTGGGTGGGACAGAAGGGCAGTTCTGGGGCAAGCAGAAGATCTGGACAGCGTGAGAAGCAGGATGTGGTGTGAGTGGCTGATATATATAAATAACAGTTCTATTCTCCTGGACATGTCCTCTTCGACAGTTGGGAGGAATTTGCTGTAGTTTAGGTTGTTGGTGCCAGTTACCATTTTCTAATCAAGATATGGTCTGTCTGACAGAGCATTGTGCAGGACAGGTTAAGGTTTTTGAGTGTGTCAGTACCACAGACTTTCCTGAGGATCATTAGTGCAGTTCTGACAGTGTCAGAAATTATTCCTTCAGGCTGATTTATCCTGCGAGGAAATCTGAAAGATCCATCCTGGGTGTCTGGGAAGGGAGACGCTGGCATTCTGGTGACCTTTGGCACCTCGTTGTTTCCCCCAGAAGCACGTTTCCTGCAGCAGAACAGCTTAAACCAGCACAAATTAATTAGCAACTATCTGTTGTTGTTAATCTGTGTTTTGGGAGATCTGATACTCTCATTCGTTCGTTTTTGGCATATGCCTGTGTTAAGGCTGCTCTGTGTCTTATTCAGCCCTTTCTATAAGCTCAAGTGCAAATCTGTTATGCTCTTTGAGTTTCAGAATTCTTCACCATTGATCTGGAAAGCCTGAAGTCTGCTAAAATTGGAGCAGAGTCAGCAGTGGCAAGGAGGTGTGTCCTTACGGTTGTGCCGGTTCCCCGGAGCCAGGGCTTGTGGCCATTCCCTGTTCCTCCTGCTCACAGTCTGGGGCTCTGGAGCCCGGCCAGCACAGCTCGATGTGGACTGCAGCACCCTCCGAGTCTGGCACACTGCAGGCCGGGTGAAACGAGAACCACGTTGGTTTTCACCAGGAGCACGATATCCATGTTAGTTCACTACTTGTGCCACTACACGTTAGCTCACAGAAGATAAGATGTGTGGTGCTTGTTGCTTTAAGGTGGCTAGTGGCCACTAGCTGTGCTCAGCATGGCCTCTGCCAGCTCCGGCATCCCGCACGTGCTGTCAACTCAGCAGTGGCTGGAAAGCTCAGATAGGACCAGATTTGGCACCAGTATAATCACTTCTATGGGTGTTGTGTTCGGGTGTTGCCAGCTCCTCGCTGTTTCTTTTTTCTTCCAGCACATGGTATTTTATGTGACCCTCAGGACACACTTGCCTCCTAGAGTAGCTGGTGTTTTTCGGTTTTTTGTTTGTTTTTCTCCGCCCCCTCCAGTCCTGTCAGGGTTCAGGTTTTCAATTGCAGTGGAGCAGTGGGAAATACATATTCTGTTTTGCTTGCTGTCCTGCTAACACTTGAGCTTGCTGGCGTCGGTGAGCAATGGCAGCAGTGGGAGTCAGCGTGCTGTTAGTCATTCAGGTGACACACTCGTGACAGACAAAGCTTCTAGATGGGGAAGGAGGCTGCTCATCTGAGAGGGGGCTGCGTCCAGCCAGGGTTGTGTGGCCTCACCTCAACACTGGCTGCAAATTCTCTTACTCAGATGCAGGTGGAGCTTCTCAGAGCATCTAATGTCATGTGCACATTTATCCCCTGTGTTGCAAGTGTTCGAAGGGAAGGTGAATCACTCGCCCATATACTTTGATCTTAAAGCTCAGTATTATTCCTTTTGTCTAAGTGGTTTGTCAAACAAAATTTCTTAGTCATTGTGTTTGAAGATCTTGCCCTCGATGTCAGAGGCAAGACAGTTGGAGGAGATGAAGTTAGAATCCATCTTCGAAATATTTTGTGGGCCCATCAGTACATTTTACTAAGACCATATCACATATCAGTGGCTGTTACTACAGCGGGTGTTACTGCAGTGTAGGGCTTCAAGGTGCTCTGATTTTGTTTGGGGGGGGGATTTTTTTGTTTTATTTTGGGTTTTTCCACACAAGAAATTGTGAACATTTTTTACCAGCACAGATTAGTTCCCAGATGAGCCATGGACGGCCTTTCACTGCACCTTTGAGTAGTTTAATCGAGGTACTTGCTTTCAACAAGCTTGTTTCGAAGCACAGAAGCACCCTTTGTGCAGATAAACTTACTAAGCTGAAATTTTGCTTCTGTGGAAGTTACAATGGGTATATGAATACCCACCACCTGATTTGTCTGCTCCCAACCATACTTGTCCTAAGTGAAAATTCACCCTTTTTGAATAAAAGCTGTCAACTGACTGGCATAAAATGAATGAGGTATTTTTAGAGACAGACAGTGTAGCCTTTTCCATAGTAGGTGGTGGACACCTACCACTAATGCACCACTCGCTTTATGGGAGTAGTGTGGCTAATGAATTGTTCATAATAGTCTAGTAGATCAGGGCTTTTGTAGAGTCAGTGCCCAAGGAGGAAAGTGCTAACAAGTCTCCATTGTGATCTGGGACAGTTTTCTTTGAATGCCATCACACTAGTTGCTCCTGGTGGAAGATGAACAGTGTTTTCAGCATTTCTTAACAGAAGTGGGCTTCAGTGATCCCACGCTAATTTCTGCAACTAAGAAAGTTGAAGTTTACTTTTCATACTTCTAGTTGACTTTGATCAATCAGTAATCCTGCAGCACGTTTGACTTCTTTTAATGTCATTACAAATCTATTTTAATTTTTTAAGCGGTTAGAAAATTGATATTGTGCTGCACTAGGTCACAGGTTTTACTGTTTTTTACTGGGGATGGAAGTTGAAAGACACCATTGCAAGTGTAAAAGGTAATTCCGATATTAACAGTTCTCTTACCAGCTAAAAAGTAGTAATTTTATGCTTAGGTTGTTTTTTTTGGAGCGCTTGCTAATTTCAAATGCCTCTCCCAGTGTAAGGAATCAGTGGGGTTTACTTTAAGCTGCATTTTGTGGGTACTGCAGGTGAGCTGGTAGTATGGCTGTAGCATGGCTCGGTGTTGCATGGCGAGGTCGTCTCAGCACCGTGAGAACGGCAAAGTTGTGGTCATTGGAGCAGGTTCTAAAATGAGCATGACAGGCTGTTGGTAGACATGTGCACAGAGAGAATGTCATGGACTTCATGTAAATATTCTGATGAGGTTATGCTGACTTGTTTTTGGAAGGTATTGTGCATTGTTTTCCTGGCAGAAATAGCCCTTTAGATAAACATTAAATATAGACTGACACTGTCAAAAAAAGAGAATGCATATCACTGAACACGGAAAGTGACACTTCATATGGGCCTTTTTCAATTTATAGTTCACTAGCAAGGGTAATCTGTGCAGGGATATTCTGTCCTGGCCCACAATTCTGCAGTCCTGACAGGATCATGTTCCTGGTTTTACCTTCATGCTGTCTCAGGCTGAAATACTTCATATTTAACACTCCAAATTCTATAAATAATTGACATGCCTGTCTCGGCAACTGAAGTTCAGCAGCAAATTGTATTGTTGTTGAATAATAGGGTTCTTCTGCATTCTTCACTCCTTTACATCTTCATTTTCACTCTGCTACTGGGAGTGTAGGAGCTGGTTTACTACACTTCAGGAAAAAAGAAAAATATTACTTTTCCAGTCCTTCAGGGCAGGAAGTTCAGGAGGAAGTCAAGAACTCACAAATGACACCATCTGAGTGAAGACAAACTCTTTCTGCATATTGTCTGCATGTATTGTTTCTGTGTGTCTCTCATCCCGTGCAACTCGGGTGGGTCATATGGGAAAGAATAGGGTTAATAGTTAGACAAGGTTTAGGCAAATCTAGAAAGCAAACTCTGCTCTGTAGCTAAAACTAATAAGAAAATATTAAACCAATCATTTTTGTTCATAAGAACTTGATGAAAGAAGAAAGGTTTTGTGTAATAAGGTACTGGCCAGGCACCCAAGAGACAACAGGAGTAGCTGCACTGCCATAGTACCACTGTAAGCAAATCACAATTGGTTCCAGTTTGTGGTGCTGGAATTACACTTCCATTTGGTTCATCTACTTATAAATAATGCTGAAGAAAGTTGGGGAAGTGCCTTCTTATTGTGAATTTATAGCATTGCAGAACCCAATCACGGTGGAGTCCTTTGAAGATTTGAGATAATGATTTCAACAATAATGCTTTTTAATTGAACGCGTGAGTGCTCTGTCGTTTGTTAATGATGCTTCCACCTTACACGTACACAGGAGCATATGAATGAGGACTTGGTTTGGTAACTCGAGCAGGTTTTTGGGCACAAGGCAGGGCCTGTCTGGGGCTGTCATCAGAAGCTCCTTGGAAGCAGGCCGACTCAGTCTCATTTGACTTTGCCTCTGGCTTCCAGTTCCTGAGTCTGTGTGGCTTTGAACACCTCCTACCTCTTTCACCATCATCCATTTCTCTTCCTTCAGTTTCCCTTTTGTTACTCATCATTCTGTTTTCAGTGCCTGAGGCTGACATTTTTGCACCTCGGTGACTAAAGTTTGACTCCTAGATCCATATTTATTCAGTTAATACAGACAGCAGTCCAATTGCAGAGGAGTTAAGTATCCTGGAAAAGGTACTTGTGTAAAAGTGGGAACAGAAATTTAGGAGCATACCTTTAGGGATCTTAAACATACTTTCTTGTTATTTGCTTCAGCTCTCACTAGAGATCTGATATCAAACTGACATGAAGATTACACTATCTTGTACGTGCTGAGGGGAGAATAAGAGGTGTGGGAAATGGCCTTTTCCTCACGTAACACTGGTTGCCGTGTGGGTTCCTGCGCGCGCTGTCGGCTGGCATTCGGTGAGCTGGCACTGCCACTGTTGTCAAGCAGCGTTTCCTGGCTGGTTCCAAGCTGGGAGCTGTTTCACCCACCACCTAGAGCAGAGCCAGCCGTGTGCCGGCACTGGGCACCGTGGCCGGGCCTTACAGAGTGGTAGCAGGAGTGACAATCTCTTCTTGTTCCCTAGGTAAGTGGAGTTTTGTGTGCTGGCAAGGGAGAGGGGTAGGACGGGGTGGGGGGAGGCAGCAGACAGGCTATACAGCTTATTGCAGGATGATGACAGCTTAAAAAAAAATAAAATTAAAATCCTTCCATGTACCTCATTGAAGTCTGCACTAAAATTATAACTGAGGCTCCCGTGGATGACAATTATATTACCTCCTTAAACTAAATAACGTGATTGTCTTATTATAACAGAAGGCAAAGAGAAATGTTCTGAATATACTGTAGGAAATTGTCTTTACTAAATCTAGCCCAGCATTTATGAGCATTGTATATATTATTTGATTTTGCCAGAATTACAGAAACAGGGCAAGGGGGGGAGGGGGGATTGTTAATCTAAGTTGACTAACAAAGTAAATCACAGCCCAATTATTCTTTTTTTTTTCTGCCTAAAATTAGAATTTGATATAATGGTCAATAGACATTTTCTTTAATTTTTGAGACATAATTTCTAATAGCTAATCCAAAAGAATTAGAGAAAGTTGCTGCAGAATTGAAAAAATAAATTATCTGAATTTTATGGTGACTTACTGGTAAATCCCCTTAGTTGGAAGCTTTAATTTACCTCATATTTCTTTTTTTTTTCCTCTAACTGGCTTATGGGTGTATATTAGAGCAAAATATCTGTTCTTTTCTTAGTGCCTCCAGGGTGCTTGCAGCATGAACCCAAGTGAAGACAGAGCCTGGCCTGTTCTCATAGGGAAGTAAAGGCCCAGGGACGGCAGAGGAAGGAGCACCGGGGCCGGAGGCAGAGGCAGCGTGCCGCAGCGCTCCGCGGTGCGCAGCGTGGCAGGCGTTCTCCGCGGCACTGCCGGCTGCAGCGCAGCGCTGGAGGTCGGCACCCGTGTCAGTCGGTTCTGGAGCTGTTTGATGTTGTGTCAGACTCAGTGGGGCTCCAGCATTGCAACCCCGCAGGCAGCCACTTGTTTCCCTTCTGGAGACAGTGGCAGCCTGGAGGAACAAAGCATTTTTGCCCTTATTCTTGGTTAGACAGGTAAATGCTGTGTTTAGTGTGGAGGCTACTGGCTTAAATGTCTACAAAAACTTTATGAGGCTTTGCACAGCAAAACCATCTGTCCTCCAGGGCCCATTAAAAGGGCTCAGGATCTGAGTTACGCTTTGGTATAGTCTGGTGTAAATTCCCCACAGCCAACAGAGTTTTACTAGATATTATTTGAATGTAGTGTTTGTATTTCTGAGGGAAATAAAGGCGCATGGGGCTGCAGAAGGAACGGGGAGAAGAATGTATCCAAACCCCAGGCTATGAAAGATGACAGTACTCAGCCTCTTGCTGGGGTCCTGTCACCTTTGCGGTTTCATCCATCCCAAGTGTAACACATTGTCTTTAGTTCCTGGTGCTGTGTATTCCTCAATTCCACACATCATTTTGGGGAAACTTCCTGATGGCAGAGCCCTGAACAGAGCATACTTCTCTGGAGAGACTTTCTGAAGGAATGCGTGGTTTGGGCTATTTGCATGGTTTTGATGTGCCTGGAAATCGGCAGCTACCCTCCGAATGCAGTGTGGCGTTGTGAGGTAACAGTGGGTTTACACATACACATTGGTTAAGTCTTGGGTTTATTCCCAGCAGAAACCGCTTTTGATTCTGTAACTGGAGACAGGAAAGGGCAAAATCATTCCATTTCTGTCATCGTGAGGATTTTTTTAATCATCTTTATTCACACTTAAGAGTATTTTTGTAAAAACACTTGGCATTCCTTGCTTCTAGATTGTGGAGTAACTTTATGCAAACAATTCAAAAGGAATGGGGTTCCAACATTGTCATTATAGCTATTAAAACTGTCTGAATTATTTTGCTTTTTGATGCTTGCCATAGCAACAGTAGAAGTATAATTTGCTGAATATCCATAACAGGATATTTGAATGTATTCTTTACAGCTTTACTTCTGCATATAACTAAGCATGCCAAATCACCACATTAACCCAATTAACCGAGCCAGACCCACATCTGCCATGGAATGACAATGAAGATTTTTTCAAGAACTTCATAGTTCACCTCCCTCTTAACACAAAAAAAAAGGAAAACCCAAACATCATTCATCAGAATAGTACCAGCTTTTATCAGTATGCTGTTAGAAATTATTCATGATTCAGAGTGAAAGACTCCGGGCACATCTCCTTTCTTGAAGCTTATCAGCTGGAGGTAGCTATGCAGTGTGCCCCTGGAAAGGTAAGACTGAGTCAGTTTATCCTGCTCCATACACACACAGAATCTCTGTTGTTCAGTTCCTCTGTGCCTTGGTAGTGATTAGACCTTGGATTTCTAAACAGTGGGGAGCTGGGAAACTTGAAAGATACCAGCAGCACTTCAATTCAAATGGCTTCTTTCTTATCATTTTATAGCACAAGGAATTAAATGGAAATATTTGTGACTTTGCTGGCATGTCAGATGAAAAATCCATGTTCAAATGGCATCCATAGTATTACATAGATCATGTTGCTGTAATAACCTACATGTTACTCATCTAATGACATACAATTTCGGCTGTGTAAGAGTCACTTCATTAGGTTTTTTTCCCTCCTGGTAGAAGAGCTTTTATTTAGGAAGAGAGCAAATTCATTAGCCGTAGGTAGCAGGGTTCATACATTACTTCAGTACCCCCTTTAAAAATGCCTTGTTCATCCTCCTCTGCACCAATTCTCATCACCAGGAAAGATCCAGAAAGCCAAATGGTGTGGAGACAGGGCAGGTTGTGTTTGATCTGGAAGTGAAGCTGTTGCCAACCAGTTCCATGAAGTTCATTCTTCCCCCTACTGTAATGGGTGGGAGAAGGCAGCTGGTGTCCCCAGCAACCTTGTCCATCAGACCACACGGACCTCATTACTCTAATGAGGCAGAGGAGCACAGAACGAGCTACTTGAGCTTTAGAGAGGAGAAAGATGGACACTCGTGCAGACTGGAGCTGATTCTGCATTTAATTATGTTTCTGGGTGATCTCAAGGTCTAGCCCCATGTGGAGTACCTTATGGTTACGTGTTCTCAAGAGCGCATAAGTGAATAGCGTAGTGAGGGCCAGGACCAAAATAAATTAGTGCTCGTCTCCCTGAAAACAGCAGAAGACTGTTTGTGGCCATCGTTGCTGTTCGCGTGCTCGGGAGCAGCCTGGGTTCCTGCCCGTGTTCCGGCCACAAGTGCCAGGGTCTGCACAACCCATCCAGACAGCACTCCGACCTCATATTGGGTAGCAAAGTGAGACTCCCTCAGTGGGAGGAGACACAATAGGTCTGCTGCTTCTCCTTTTCCCTGAGTAGTCTCACCTGAGCATCCAAGTGGGTGCTCAAGTCCCTGCTGAATATCAGCCTGACGTTCATCTCGGGCAGGAGATGGACATGCCAGGACATGGCTGGTTCAGAGGAGAGTGGCGGTGGACAGGACTGGCACTCTGAGGGCACTGCAGGCTGTACTGCTTGGCTACTCCACGTGCCCGTTTCTTGCTGCAGAAGAGATCACAAGGCAGGTCTGTCCGTAGGGGAGGCACTGGCACCTGCCACTCCCTGTGGAGCCCTAGGGAGGCATTCTATGGGGGCCAGCTCTCTGTGACTGGTCAGCTCCCAGCTGATACTGGCATCAGGAAATGGACTCCCATGTCTAACTGTAGAGTGATGCCAATTTTAACCTAGTATTCTGCTTTTGCCATAATGCAAGCTGTGAGGCACACCAGCTGTATGGCTGCTTTGTGTCTTTGCTGAGCGTATGGATCATCTCAGAAGAATATCTGGGGAGTGGGACACATTCGTTAGAACTCGTTGAGAAAATGATAGCTGTTTGACAGCATGGTGACTAGAAAAGTTTCCAGCGTTATCTTGAACAGCTGAAGGGAACAATTATCGTAGCTGATCCTGTAGCTGCATTAATATTTGTGTGTATTTATAGGACAGAATATACCAGATTAGCTTTATGACCATCGGGAGCGAGCCTGTCATCCCAGAGCCTCTTCATCAATGTGCCTTTCACGCTCCATGAGATTAGCAGCGCTGAAAATAGGAGAAAGGAATTTTCCTTTCTTCTGTCTTAGAAGAGACCCGTCACATCATACCCCTCTTTCGTCTTGGCTCAGGCATGGCTTCGGTCCTTAGCAAAACCAGAGAGCCACCAGGTCTTCTTAAAGTTAAGTTCCACTCTCCTGAGGATCTAAGGGAAAATAGCCCTTTTGCGCGTTTAGTCACGCACATCAAAGGAAACAACCGTTTCAATCTCCATTTGCATTGTGCAGGCATTAGATGTGGTCCAGTTACACAAAGCTCTGCCGGAGGAGGCAGAAGTGCCCGTTCTCCTCAAGCTTTGACAGAGATGGGGAGGAAGCTCAGCCAGGCAAAGAATATGTCACTCTTCTAAGGCGCTTGCCATTTTTAAAAGGACAGAGCAATTTACTTAGCTCCTGGGGAGACAGTGTGCAGCACAAGCCCCTGGCCCCCTGACCCGGAGGCGGCGGACGGTGGGGCAGGGGGTGTACGCTGGGGGGCTGTGCAGCTGCAAACTGTTGCCCTTTTCCTGGCAGGGTGTGTGACAAATGTCACAAACCGTCCCGCGTGACCTGCAGGGCTCACACAAACTTCTTGCACCTCGGCAGCGGGTAACCTCGTTCTCTCTGCAGATCACAAATCCTCACCTCACCGGCTGCGTGCTGCGCCCGGAACGGCTTTTCCTGCCCGAGCATCCTGCCGTCCGCCTTAGGTCCGGCTGTGGACGCGGGCGCACAGAGCTGCGGCTTTTCGGCAGTGCCGGGGGGATCAGCTCGCAGCCCTGGTGCTGCTCGGGGGCCGTTACGTGCCCGGCGCTGTGCGGTTCTACAACGCGGGGCAGAGCGCCCCGGGCCCTCTGCTCCGAGCGCCGGTTCAGCGCTAATGGCACCGACAGACGGGGAAATGCTGCCTTCCCAGAGACCCCTTCGACCGGGCTCTGCACAGCAGCTTTGGGTTACTCACTGCAGGAAAAAACGTAGCTCCCAAGTTGCAGTTCAGGGACCGTGACCACGACCGTACCCGAGCCCGCCGGGCACCGGAGAGGGGACCGTGGGCAGCTGCTGGGCCGCGGAGGTGCCCAGCGGGCCCCGGGAGCCCCGTCTGCGGCTCCCCGGCTGTCTGGGGGTGCCGGCCCGGCCGCTGGGGACCCCGGGAGCGGCGGGACTTCACCGTGACATTAACGGCCCGTGGCCGCAGACGGGGCCCCCGGGGCCCGCCCCGCCGCGCCGCGGCCCAGCAGCTGCCCACGGCCCCCTCCCCGGCGCCCGC
>JANVCC010000174.1:5587011-5819193 GCA_025345505.1 Todiramphus chloris collaris
GTGGCGGGCGGAGCGGCGTGCGGCGTGCCTGGAGGTGAGCGAGGGGACGGCCCGGCCCCGCCGGCGGAGCAGCCGCGGCGCGGGGTGAGGATGGGGGGGGGGGGGGGGGGGGCCCGGGGGCCCCCAGCCCGCCCCAAGATTCCCGGGCCCCGCGGGAGGTGGGCGCGGCGTGTCCGCAAGGGGGAAGCGCTGCTCCGCTGCCCTCCCCGGCGGGAGCCCGGGCTGGCGAGCGGGGCTGGCGGGGGCGGGAGCGTGCCGGCGGCTTGCCGCGGCCCGGGCGCGCCGTAGCGGATTTTTTTATTCCCGTTTAACCCCGGTTTGTCCGAGCAGCTGGCGGGGAGCGCTGCGGCCGCTCCCGCCCCGGCCCCGGCGGCTCCCGCGGACGGGGGGCGTGCTCCGGCACCGCCGCCCTGACTTGCGCTATAACCGTGCGGGGACGCGGGGTCCGAGCCGCTTGCCTGCGGCCTGGCTCAGCGCAGCGCAGCCCATGCCGGTGTCAGGGCCTCCATCTTACAGGACGGGAGGAGAGCAGGAGGTGTATGGTTGCTATCCTGCACCTGATGGGCTGTGTAACCAAAACTGGGTAAATTTGCTAGTACTGCATGAATTTCTCTGGCTGCAGCTGGGCATCTCAGATAATGGTGGTTAATTGGGCTAGTACAGATTCTTTCCCTATCCGCTCTTGCAGATGTACTTGCCTGTCCTTAACCCCTTTGCACCCTTTACCGGGAAAGCCCTGCTTTGAATCCCCGGGTTGTCATCACACCTATTCACCTGGGTTCTGGCTCAGAGTGCATTGGGAGTATCTCTTGTTGTTGTTGTAGGCTGTAGAGCCTCTGTAGGCCTAGCAGCCTTTGGCTTGCTCTTGCCCCACACCTTGTCCAGCCAAGTGAAGTCTGAGTGCTTTACTAAAATGTAAATTTTACTTACTAGTAGCAGTAATTATGAGTGTTGTCAGCTTCATCTTTTATTAATCTCTTTGATGCTCCCAAATTCATTAGTTCCATCTTTCCTGTGGTCTGGAAAACGCCAGGCTTCATCCTTTTCTCATTTGCCTACAAGTAAATGATTAACTCCACCGAAGTAGTAAAATGCCGACTGGTTAACAGGGTAAGTGGGAAGAGACTTCACGTCTCTCTGGATTTCATTGAGCAAATTGTGAAGTTTTGGTTGTTCAGGCCATGGCGGTATTGTTACCAAACCACGCTCAGGCTCGATTCTCTTCTCAGGCCTCCCGTGCCAAGGTACGATGACACTTTTTCTGCATAAAACACAGGTTTAGGTGTGCTCGTTCCTACGAGGCCACGGCTTTACAGAGCCAGGTGGGTCAGTGCTCCTTGGCTTCCAAGGTAACTTGGCCTTGACGCTTGTTATTTAATGCAGCTTATACTATGCTTTGTGTTGGGCACCAGTTTCTGCAGCCGTTGAAGGGTGTGCGGAGATGGGTCCGCAGCAGCATTCGCTCGTGTGTTGTACTGCGGTGCGCGAGCTGATGGAGGAGTGACTTTTGTGCCTGGTGTTCAGAGGTGCCCATCTGAGGTCGTAATGCAGGGTTTCCCCGGGCCGGTCGGTCCTTGGTTTGCCGCTTTGTACCTGTGCAGAGCACGGGCAGCGGCACTGAGGTGGGAGCCGAGTGTCTTCGGCTCAGCTCGGCACCTGCGCCTGGGTGTTCCTGTAGTAAGCGCACGGAGCAGCTCCCCGTGCTGACCTAGTTCTGTGGTATATTTTGAAGGAGGCAAGATATAAACCATTCATTCCTTAAACTTAAACTCCGCCTGTCAGAAACTTACATGGGAGTCATTTTCAAGCGTGATTCAAGACAAGTGTTTCACCAGTAGCGCAGATGCCGGAGGAGAGATCACAAGTTGTGTTAGGTTTTTGTTACCTTAATACCTAAAAGACAAAAGTAAACAGCAGCTAGTGGGTTAGTGGCCTGGAGCAGCACGGCTTCACCTGCCCAGAGCGGTGGAAACGAGCCCCGTGAACAGCAGTGCACAGCTCTGTGGACCTGTGGGCCCTGGTGCTTCCCTCTCACGCTCTGCTCAGGGCTTCTTGTGCCTGGCTGGCAGCAGAAAAACCATGACGGGAGGTGAGGGTTTGAAGTGAGACTGGCATCTTTGTCCCTGGGCTGCCGGAGAGATTTCCACATCTAGGAAAACTTGGGTGAGTTCCCTTTTCTCTGGGTTCCTCAGGTAGGATGAAATTGGGCTGAGTGACCAAGCGGCTCTTGCCATCCCTGTGGCAGAGGGTTTGTGGTTGCTGTTGTTTCTGCTGTGGTTTCTGTGTCTGAAGTGGCAGGAGTGACCCTTGGAGATGCCATCTTGGCAGCTGTAAGGGGCTCCCAACTTGATTAGGGCAGGGGGGGTACTTTTTTTAAATTAAAAAAAAAAAAACCAAAGCAACCAGAGAATTTATTTAAAAAATTCATAACAGAATGTGCCTGGAGAACCTGTCTGCAGATGTCTGTGTGCCTGCGTGGACAGGTACCTGAAACCGAAGGCGCTAAAGCAGAGCGGTTCCCGTGCGTTGGACGGTGCAGCCAGCGCCTCGTCTGCCGTGCCCGCTGAGCTCGGGTACGTGCAGTCTGCGATTTTGCCCTGTTACTGCAGGCAGGGTCAATAGGTGGGGAAGGCAGGAGGTGACATCTCTCCTGTCACTCCCCCATGAGCCCGACCCAGCGAGGATGGTGGTGAGGATCCGGTGGGGACTGGTCAGTTCTGCTGGCTTTGATACTGACTGAGGAGGAAGTCGGAGCTTCAAATGTTATTGAATGCTAGGGGACTGTTTGGGCAACAATGTATGCTTCAAACCAAAACATTCCTGTTTTGCTTGTTAAACAGCAAATATTTGCGTCCCTCGGTGGAAATGTTGCATAACGTTTTATTACTTAAACAAACCTGAGCTTATGGTGAGCATGACAGATTGGATTGTGTGCCATGCTCCCTGTACCACTGCACCTTGTGCAGAATCAGACCATCACGGCTCAGGGGCAGGGTTTGACACTTTCTCAGTCCACTCCTTGCCCAGAATTTTTGCCGAATTCCAGCAGTCAGGATTTTACCAAAATTTCTGTTATCAGAAGCAAGCTGCCTTCTAGTGAAGTTTCTAGACCCTCTCAGAGGTCTGTAAGCCAGCAGGACAGTTTCAGAGAATGGATTTGTTTAAAGCTCTTGTTCTTTAATCCAATTCCATATCTTTTCTTGTTAATAAGTTTCCCAAAGTCGTTGGCTCAAAGAGTCGTTTCTTTGTTGTTGTTTCTTTGTGTAGGTCTTTAAAGCTGCTTCTGTAGGAAGGTTTCCTGCAGATGCTGTAACTCAGATTTCGTTTCCAGCATCAGGAAACACTGCAAGGATTACGTACAAGCAAAGTGAAAACAAATGTTTTTAAAACTTGATCTTTCAAGACTTGGTGCTAACTTTGTTACTAATATTTTTAAATGATTCTTCTCAAATACGCAGCCTTTTAAAGCGTTTATGTTCTTGGAGGAAGGGTACGCAGCTCTCCTACCTCTCTGTCCAGGCAGGCTTCAGAAAGAGGGAGCTGGAATGTGACGTTTCTTTTCTAGTGTCCCTTCTGTCTCTGCCTCAGTAAACCAAATATATCTGCAGGGGAAAGCAACCCAACAAGCCCGGACCTTGGAGTGGAAGGAGGCTGGTGGGGTGTGCGGTGGGAGACAGCGCTGGTTAATTAGTGCAGTGCTTCCAGCAGTTTCTCACATCCTCAGTGGTTCCTGGCTTCCTCTGCCACACCGTGCTGAGTTCGTTCTTTTTCCCCTGCTTTGTGTCCTGCTTTCACCTTCCGTGGCTTCCTGCGCCTCTTGGCCCCATGCTGTGTGTACCCTGTTCTAAGCCCCGTGGGCTTTGGAAGGCGACTGCCTGCGGGTGTTACCCTCTGTCTTAACCCCCTTTGTTTGGGGGTGCAGCTCCTGCCCTCTCCCTGGGGCGATGCTTAAGGTGCAGCTTTAAGCTGAGGAGCACTTTCAGCACTGGGTGTGCAATACCAAACTCCGTTGTCGCTGGAATGGTGAGCTCAGTGTCCTTCTGCTCTCGTCGCATCTTTGGTTCAAGGATTTTTGATTTTCATCCTGCCAGCTCTGCAGGTAGGTTTCCAAACCCAAACTGTTCATAGTGTAAAAAAACCAAAACAAAACCCAAGTAGAAATACCCATGGCTGGTGGCTGCCAGCGTATCAGCTCAGAGCAAGTGATTTCACCAGCCTTAGCTGATGCTTTGGAGCTTCTGGAAAATTTGTTGTAGTGTTGAGAATGTTTGTAGTATTGAAAAGTGTATAAATGGGTGGTTTATTTTTGCTAGGCTTGACTAATAATATCGATCTCTCCTTAGTTTCATTGCAGTTGAATTTGATGATGTAATTTTAGTGAGAACCTAGGGATGAAGGAATTGATGACAGATCTAAAACAAATGAATTGTTGGTGACAGCGAGCAATGGTCTCATAGTCCTGTTGCACTTGTCATATTTAGGATCAACAGGGTGAAAGTCGTGCATGGGCACACTTATGAGCTGCAGGAGAAGGCTGAAGTGGCTGCACTGTTCTAGCGCTCCGAAAGATTGCTTTTGAAAGAGTTACTTTTGTGCCCCTTCTCAATTGGACTAATTTCTGCTGTCTTGTGTGGTTAGCGCTGTGCTTCAACCCACTGGCTGAAGGAGGAGAGGAAAAGAGGAGCTGCTTTTGTTGGTTGGGGGAAGCGGACTCCTGAGTCCTGAGCACAGTGATGGATGTACAGCAGAAGAAATAAATAGCTAATTGTGTAAAGCAGAGCACCTTGGCCCCTGCGTGGGCTTCCCCGAAGGAGAACTGTGCTCTCCACTCTCCCCCAGAATGCACCATTTGCAGTTTTACGTAGCAGTGTTGTTTAAACTGAATTCAGTTATAAAACATCGAGAATATTTCTGCTATGTGCAAGGGATGAAATAACTTGCAAGTGGTGCGTTACTGGTGGGGAGAACCGGAGTGGTAACGTGCGGCAGCAGTTGGAGCTCTACTTGTATTTCTTACGGTTTTAGAACCATTTGTAGAGCTTGTCACAGCAACAAAGTATTTATCACAAATACTCCAAAAAACTAGGCTAGATTCAATAACTTACTGGAGGAAAATGATTTCATTGATCGTCCTTGATACTACGACCATTCTGCGATTCCCTCCCCATCCTTTCCCGCTTGCCTCGTTCTTCCCGGTTTCCCTGCAGGCAGCATCGCAGCCGCACCCGTGCTGGTTTGTGTATTGACCTCTCCTGCTCCCATGTCACATTTTTACCTTTGCTCGACCTGTTTGCCCTTCCCTTTTGTCCCTCCCTCAGCCCCGGGATGCTGCCACCATCCTGCAGCGTCCTCCGCAGTGAAAGATTGGCCGGAGTCGGAGCCGGGTGCTGGCATCCAGTAGAACCCTGCTGGGAAAGCAGCGCCGGGGAGCTGGACCTGCTTGTCTTATCTTAGCCACCCTCTATTGATATTTAGAAATCTGCTTTTGTTGCCAAGAGATTTACAACTGTAATCATCCAAATATTTCTAGAAAACAGACCAAAAGCTGTTGGTTGTGCTTATATTGCTGCTTGTTTACTGATTGAAAATGCCAGGAAGGAAGTTTAACTGTGAGAAATAGCACGCCAGTGCTTCAGAGGTTTGGATCGGGGATAATTCTTTGCGTTTCATTCTACCAGGTCGAATTTATCGGTTTTGTCTGTGTCCAGAGGTCAGCAAGTGAAAGAATATAGGACTTCATCCCCACCCGCAGCCCAGGACCTGGCAGAGCCAAATCAATGAGTGGGAAATACCAATATGTAACCAAAAAAAAAATGTCCTTGGACAAATTCTAGGCATCTTGACTTTCATTTTTGTCTGTTTGTGCATCTCCTCTAAAAGAGTGGGTTGTTGGAAGAGCAGCTTCCAGAAGAGCCGGTGGGGTTGAGCACGGTGGCTCCAAAGGGAGGCCGGGAGTCGGTGCCTTTGCTCTGGGCACTGACACGGTGGCTGCTGAGCTCTCTTCAGGGGGGCACGGGGTCTGGTGGCCGGGTGGCTTCGGGCACTCGCTGGGCTTGTATGGGTGCCCCTTTCACCGCTGTTGACGTGGCTCTGCTGTAGGCAGCAGTGTTGGGTTAACTCGGCACCCTCCCCTTCCACTTAAGCAGCTAATAATTACCTTCTGATTTTAGCTGTTTGTTTTATACAAAAGTGCCTGTTTGTAATGTTTAAACACCTTTTACCTCTCTTGGGAGGTAGTTAAGAAGATGGCCAACCCTATGTTATTACTTCTTAATAATGGGTTAATAAAACTTGTGTTTGTGATTTTATAGGCTTATTCTTTATATTTATTTCCAGTATAGAACTGTCTGCAAATCAGCAGTTGATCCACACCCGTTCAGCCATTTCTGTATTCTGCAATTATATGTTATATTGATAAACTGTGGTAGTTAAATGGTCTACAGGTCTAAGTTCACCTCTTGGACCACAGAAGATTTAAGAACCAGTTAAAGAAAAGAAAAAAAGGAAAGGGGGGTTGTTTGGAGAGTGGGGGTAGAGCACAGACTCACTGTGTGATTTGCTGTTGTGTGCTTTGAGGTTTTATGGCCCATGTTGCATCCCTTGGGAGGATAAAGTGCAAGGAGCATGAAGAAACCCATAAAATTACAAAGGTTTTATGTGGTATAATTAATATGGAACTTTCCATGAACTTTATAATAGTTGTACTTTCTTATTTTACACAAGTTTTTGGTTTGCTAATACGTGATCTTGAAGATTTCTAATGGAACTTATATTTTGTGGGGTTTTTTTTTCCATACTGAATTCTAAGCAGATACATTTTGCTGTATTTTAGTATCCAGCTTCCTTACTGTAGTTTCCAGCATTGGCTGTGCCTGCCTTGGGAAGTGTTTTTGAGCCGTGGCCAGGTTTGCACTAAAAAACCCCACATCGATACAGCTTTACTGGCAAATCCTCCTTGTGCGAGTGCAGCTTTGCTTGCAAAAGCACTTTTTATTGACACTGGATGGGTCTGCAGATCACAATGTCATAAGTCACACCCATAGCAAAAATAACACGAGGCAGAAAGTTCAAGTTCAGATCTAGCCTGGATTTGCACAGTAAAATCAAAGAAGCATTGTGAAATTGCAGCTTCTTTTTTTAGCTACAGAGGAAATTTTAGTTCTAAATAAATGTAAGAGATTCGGAGTGTGTGATGCCTGCGCGGAGCTGGGCGGGGACGCGGAGCAGTGTGGGTTCTTACTCCTCTGACTGCGATAGAGGAGCGAGTACGTCAGGGCGACTAGAAATGGCAGATTGGAGGCAAACCAAAAAACTCCCCTTCCCAAAGTTGTACGTGTTTTCATTGGAACGGCTGGGCCGTTATTTGTGAGGAACACAGGCAGCAAAGCAGTAGTTGTTTTGAAGGAACATCAACTCTGGGCAGACAGTCTGTAGGTGAGGATGATGCCTGGGGACCCGCTGGTAGCGAACCCTTCGTGAAGGAAAGTGAATCGTGGCGGGAGGTCCGGGAGTGACTGCGAACCAGCACCAGCAGGGCAGCTGGCAGAGCAATCCTCTCCTGTGCTGAGCTTCCCCATTTTGTCTTCATGGACATTCCTCTCTGTGGGAATATGGCAGGGATAAGTCCAGTGGGCGGAAAGGCAAGTATTAAAACCAGCCTGGGGGCATGTTTGGGGCAAGGCACTTGTTTTGTCCTTAATCCCCATAGCTGGTTGGCCAACTTTGTACTTTTCCAAGGTTAGACCTGTTTTGGAGGTGGTTGAATTTAGGATTCATTTTCCTTAGTGTGGTTCTTGTGTGTCATTCTGACTACGTGGCTGGAGGGTTCCTTAATGAAGGGCCTGTCTGATCGACACAGGTGACGGTTGTTCCTCACGTCGGGAATTTTTTGGAATTGCTAAATGCAGACAAGGGAAGCGTGCATGAGATGGAGTCACTGCAGGATGATGAAAATGACCTTCCAGTGCCATAAGAACACCAAGGTGTGAGATGCTCACAACAGGAGTTGGAATATTTAGAGTCAGCAAGTTCTGATAACTTCTACCAAAACATTTTTAAGGGATCTATTATCTATAGTCACTTTCTGGATTAATAATACTGATAATTGATGACAGTGGAAGAAAGTTAATAAAACGAGCTGAATAATTAGAGGTCTGCCAGCCTTGCAAAATAATGGAATGAATGATAGAGGACTTGACTGATACGGAGGTAAGGGGAAGTAATACAATTAATGGCAATTAAAATGTGCCCATGGAAAATAAGCTGATGAGATGTAACTGGGGATGTAGTTTGGCTGATAAAAGCAATAATGTGTGCTGTAAAATACTTTGCTGCCTTAATGAATTGAATGTAGTGCAATGCAATATTTTGAATGAGAAACGAAAACGGTATAAAATTGGTGTAGGGAATGTCAAGTAGGTGCCGGATAAATTGGAAGGTGGGTCTGCAGGTGGAAATAGCTGGGGGCTGTCCTTGAAGCAGGGCCCTGCCTGGCTCCCTTCTTTGACCCAAGCATGCCGGTGTCCTTGTGGGTAACCCCAAGCATCACGACGGGTGTGTTCGTTGAGCTCTGGGTGGCAGATGGTGGTGTGAAATCACAGAGGTGATGGTGACACGTGCAGAACATTGACTGGGAAAAACGCCCTGTAGAGTAATGGTCTGAGATGTTCAATATCAAGCTAGAAGCCCTGGAGTGGTATACAAAAATCTAATTAAGAGAAGCTTCTTCCCGATTTCCTTTATCAGTCCAGCAAAGATCAAAACCGCCCGGCTGCTCGTCCTCCCAGGAAGAAGAGGGGGAGTGGCAGCCCCGCTGATTCTAACGCAGCCGCACAGGAAAGGTCCCAATAACTCACGGAGTGCTCAGGACTCATAAATTACAGAGCAGCTCACGTTTATCATACACATCGCTGCTTATCTTGTAAACTCATCTGCTGTGCTTGCATGAGTAGTTGATTTAACAGCATG
Organism: Todiramphus chloris collaris; assembly: GCA_025345505.1. Taxonomy (NCBI): domain Eukaryota; kingdom Metazoa; phylum Chordata; class Aves; order Coraciiformes; family Alcedinidae; genus Todiramphus; species Todiramphus chloris. The sequence continues at coordinate 5,595,979 of JANVCC010000174.1, forward strand.
TATATTGTTGAACTTGCCACATCCAAGAGTATAATCAAGCTTTAAAAATACCAGGGATGTCTGGCTGCTGCGTGCGCTCTTGGCCCGCTCTCCGCGCTGATTGCGGGACGGGCTCTCGCTGCTTTGCTGCAGGTCACAGGAGATGTCTGTCTCGTACGTAATTGCGGAGGAGCTTTATCATGATGCTGGCATCTGTTTAATGACATAAAATGATTAGATGTGTAAAGGGAAAAAGTTAATACCCTTTTTCTGTACATTTCCAAATGGGGAATGACTATAAATTACTTCTGTAGGGTAAAATGCCTGTACTTCCAGTATACCACTGCCCAGTGTCTGCCATGTGAAGTGGGAGAATAGGGGAAGAAGGTAGAGGTGGGGGATTTGAGAAGAGAAGTGAAGCTCCCGTGGCCTAGCTGGGGCGTCTTACGCTGCTGCTCTGGTTCCCTTCTCTGCAGGGACTTACTTTGTCTGTAAATATCCATGGCTCACGGTGCTCTGGTTCTTCGGGTGGTAGTGGAAGGGTGCAGGGAGACATAACCAAGTTGATGCTTCTGGGACTTGTGCGGGCTCTTACCTGACTGCAGGGGTTTTTTCATCTCTTTGTTTTTTAAGGGGAATTGATGCACCTTCAACATTTTAGCAATAGCAACAAAAAAATTCTGTATTCTTCAGTGTTCCTGCTTTCGAGACCCCCAGGTATGCTGAGGTAGGAAGGTTTCTGTCCCTCTACCTCAGTCTCATGTTGAGGAGCTGCATTGACTTTCTGAGCTGGCCATGGAAAGAAAAGTAACCTGTTTTTAATCAGGTACAGTGCATTTTAGTTTTAAATGAACTAATAGACCTTGAGTTGCATTTCTGCTGCAGCTTGACAAAATTATAGCAGGTACTGGGGCTCTGTGCTTATTTACTTGCAAATCCTGTCAAGTGTGAAGTTCATTTACGACTTTCCTGGCAGGTCATACTGCTGTGGTCACAGCTTCTATAACGTTTTGTCGCTACTGCTTGTAAAATTTGTCACTGAGGGAAATAATAAGCTAAAATAGGCACAGGTAAGCACACACAGTCTCCTTGTGCACAAATCCATCAAAGTGCTTCTCAAACTTTGCAACCACAAGGAATTAAACTGTTTATATTTCTGAAAAGGTGCAATTTCAACTTCTTTGCAGTGACAAATTGCCTGCGCTTTGACAAGAGAACCGAGGAGAGTTTCCAAGCCTCGTTGTGGCTGGGGGCTCCTGGTGGAAACCACTTCTGTGTATACATCACATGTCTCCTCTTCTTTCTAGATGATCATGGGAACAGCAATGGCAGTCATGTAAAAATCTTTTTACCGAAGAAGCTGCTTGAATGTCTACCAAAATGTTCAAGTTTACCGAAAGAGAGGCACCGCTGGAACACTAATGAGGTAGTTAACGTCTCTTATTTATTCTTAAACATACCGGCTTACTCGATGCTTGTGGATTATTTCTTGAGCGCATGCCATGTAACTTACAGAATATGAATTCCCTGGCTCTGGAACCTGTTGTTTAAATAATAAAATGCTATTACATGTTGAAAGTGAGCTTTAAACTAGACTTGAAGGCACGCGTGGAAGCCGGTTACCGTTATAGCAGTAGTGTCAGTTGCTCACGTGTGCTGTTTCAGAGAGTCAAGTCTTGTATCAACTTACTGACATGTCAGAATTGTTTAAAATTAGATGGGTGTTTTGGTACCAGTTATTCCCAATCTGCTAGTTTGCATATCTCCTGCTAACACATTGTGCTTGGGTTCTTGAAATGGAACAGAAATGTTTTAGATTGAGGTGTCTGGTGGGCCAAGGTAGAGCTGAAGAACAATCCAGTCAAGCCTGCAGTCCCTGACCTTTATTCCTCCTGGGCAGCAAGGCCGGGAGTTACACAGTGGCACCCACAGCGTAGGTTCAGTTCTTGGTAGCACCGTCCTACAGTACCTTTGTTGTGTTTGTAGGAATCATTTAATAATAGAAGAAATTAACTTTGAGAAATTACTGTAAACTCCAGTTAGTACCTGCCTGTTGCAAGCAAACTGTTCTTGGACCTCTAATCAATCATTTGTAACATCTCAACGTGTTAAAAGCCGTGCTGGTGAGCGTAATGGCTGCAGGCGTCAGGCTGAATGCGGAGCCAAGGATGGAGCACCACACGTGTGTGCTTTTCAGAGCTGGAGTCCTTCACTCCCTTCCCCTCTCCTTTGTCTGAAAGTGAAAAGTCTCTGTTGATATTATACTAAGTACTATGACAGAATTAATCAGGTCTTTTGGGGAGCTGCTGGCCTTGGCTCTCGGGTCATTTGAATTTAAATGTAAATTGTAGAAAATGTGGGTTGCAGTTTATCCCGTGATAGTGTGTGTGCTAACGTGGGCAGAGTGTGGAGTGGTGGTGCCAGTGGCTCTAAAAGGTGGTGTTCTGGTGAAGTTGAGAAAAGAAGTACTCAGCAGAGGTTTGTGGCAGCTTTGTGTATATGTTGACACATGCAGGCTTTCAGCTTTTCTTTTTGAACCATGTTTGGTGTGTGCCGCCTCCCAGGGAACAGAATGTGGCAAACAAAGTTAATCATATAGCTGAAACTCTTGATTATTCCTGAGCATGATGCAAAGGGGAAGTGTAGGTGCTTGTGATGTGTATCAGACTAGAAGAAAAACTTGGGAGCATCACCTTCCTTCTGAAGGACGTGTCTGCATTCTGGAGGGGGCGGAACGTGGACGGGTTTGATGGTGTTTGCCAGCGTATTGCTGATGGGGGTTCATCTTGTGCCTTGATTTTTAGATGGATTGTTTACTAATAATCACAGATCATTATCTGGTGTATTAAAAAACCCAAACCAACGTGCTTCTGTCTTGGTGAATGTCAGGTTTGTCGCACATGTGTATCTCTCCTCCAAATCTGTTACTGTGGCTGCCACGCAGTGGGGGCAAGGAGCTGCTTCGGTATGGGGTTATTACTGGTGCTGTCTCTGACAGTGCATGTGGCAGTCTCTTTTGCATTATTTAAAAAGAAGAGCTTTTCTTGTGTCCGGAGACCTTTTGGACTTGTTAGCTCAGAGGAGAGGGGTGGGGGGGGGGAGGGAAAGAAAAAGGCAGAGTCTTGTGCCTAGATGAAGTCTTGAAAATTTTTGTTACTTATGGGGGAGCAAGGAGCTTGGCTTGCAGATTTTATTTCTCTCCCCACTCCCAACCTGGAAGTTTAATTCTGTTCAGTGTTATAAAACTTGAAGACTTCTTAGGATATAATTGAATAATAATCATAGAATAAGTCGGAAGGGACCCATAAGGGTTATTGAGTCCAGCTCCCTGCTTCTTGCAGGACTACCTAAAACCAAAACAGATGATTAAGAGTGTTGTCCAGATTCTTCTTGAACTCTGACAGGTTTGGTGCCGTGACCACTTTCCTTGGGACCCTGTTCTAGTGACTGACCACCCTCCCAGTGAAAAACCTTTTCCAAATGTCCAGTCTGAACTTCCTGTGATGCAGCCTCATTGCATTTCCTCGTGTCCTATTGCTGATCAGAGAGAGGAGATCAGCACCTGCCTTTCCACTGCCCCCCTTGAGGAAGGTGTGGCCTGCTCATCAGTGGTGTCCCATCAGCCTTCTCCAGGTGACCTCAGCTGCTCCTCCTAAGTCTTGCCCTTGAGACCTTTCATCATCTTGCTCACTGTGCTCTGGCCGCACTCTAATAGTTTGATGTCTGTCATGCATTGAGGTGCCCAAAACTGCACAGAGGTCTGGGGCTGCACCAGTGCAGTGCAGAGTGGGACAGTTGCCCCCCGTGACCAGCTAGTGATGCTGTGCTTGATGCACCCCAGGACATGGTTGACCTTTTGGGCTTCTCAAGCGAACTGTTGACTTAAATTCAGCTTGCCATCGACCCAAGCCACCAGAGCTCTTTCTGCTGCGCTGCTTCCCAGCCTCTTGTCCTCCAGTTTGTGCGTGTAGCCAGGATTGCCCCATCCCAGGTGCGGAATCCTACACTGGCTCCTCATTAAATGTCATACAGCTGATCCTGAATATGAAAGCTTCCATTCAGTGCAAATGACAAAAGGTCATTTCAACACAACTGTCAAGTCTTTTTCCTAGAAATGGAAGTTTTTCATAATGTGCTTTTACTAAGAGCGAAGGAAGTGCTTCCTGATGAATTCTCTTAGTATGCAAGTGTTATTGAAGAGAGGTAAAGCTTCACATTTTCCTGAGAAGGTGTTTCTCAGGCTGTCGTTACCCGTGCGCTGCTGGAGATGGCCCCCTTGGTGCAGGTTGGGGAGGATTTTACACTGATATCCAGGTATGAATATGGGGGGGCTGAGAGTGGAGGCCAAAAGCTGTGGGAGGTCAAGAAGGAGATGCAGGATGAAAGACATGGGAGGCCTGGAAAGATGTGGAGGCAAAGAAAGTGTGGAAGGCCCAGAGAGAGGCGGAAGCTGAAAAGGTGAAAGTTGAGCTACATATCGGAGTCATTCCTGAGGGAATTCATCCCGGTACGCAGATATTCTGTCTGCTGGTGAAGGCACGAGTTGTAAATTGCAGAAGAAAAAGATGTCTCTTATGCAGTGGTACTTGCGGAATGTTTGTGTTCGTTTCAGAATCCCTGGCACTCTCCACGTGGTGTCTCTCACATAGGGAGGTTTAGTAAAAGATATAAAAGAAAGAAGTAAAGAAATAAAATGTATGGTGTAACTTGATCTGAACGCGTCTGTGACGTTGCTGTCCTCCCTCTGACTCGTCTGTGCTCAAAGTCAGGGCTGTCTGATCTCACCACAGACGTCTCTAGAGCGTGAGCGTGGTGGGAGCTGGTGTGGGGCACGGTGCAGGATGCGCTGCGGATGCAGCCCCAGGGGCAGCTGCCGCCTGCCCTCCCACCCTGGCTGCAACCCGGCTGCTCTCGGAACCCCCAGGCATTGCTTTTTCTGCCCCTTTGGATGGGGCTGTCTCAGGCAACCGCAAGCATGGTCCTGTGCCTCTGTGGGCCCCTGAAGTCAAGTGCCCTGGCGTTGCCAGGTGCTGGGGCTGGTGGGCAGCGTCGGGCACGCGCTGAGTGCTGGCTGGCCGGTGGTCACCTTGCACCTGCAGGTGTGACGCTGTCATGCTGGACACAAAGGTCAGGGAGCGGCTGGGGTTTGTTCTTTCCTCTGCCAGTCACCCTAGGAGTGTGCAAATAACTTCTTCTGAGCGCTTTTATCTGCAAATTGAGGGCAATGGTTGGATGTTGCTCAGGGTTGGGTAATTGGGATGGAGAAACAATATCCTCTGAGAGCTGAGTAGGTTGTGGTTGACTTTACACTTAGTAAAATAATGCTATGAGCAGCGAGAGAGTTAGAGCATTTAAAGATGCTTGGAACATGGTATTGGGATGTTTGCTTTCCGTCAGATTATGCAGTTGTAACTGAAATGTTTGATGGAAATATATTTCCATATCAAGATGTCATCTTGTCTTAAATCAAGTTTATAGTGGTTTTATATTTCATAGGGAAGGAAGTTTTCCTTCTATTTCTTTTTTTTTTTTTTAACCAGAGATACCAAGTCCTAAGTTTAGCCAAGCAATTTAATTACAGATTTACATGTTTTTAAGATGCCTGTGGAAGCGTGTGTGTGCTTGTGTCTTCTGCTCTGGGGGAGGATAGAAAGGGGATTTTCATAAGATTTCTCAGATTAGGACAAATCAGTTAATTGCCAGACAATTCTGCAATGCTCTGTGCGTGTCAGGGAGTTCCTTGCTCGTGGGGTTGCCGTTCTTTTTGAGCCCCTTTAGTGTTTGCGGAGCGCAGGTCTGCGCTGGGTGCAGTGAGCGGGTGCAGAGGAGGCCCCCGGCAGCGCGGTGCCGCGTGTAGCTTGGCGTGCTCGCAGGGGCACTGAGCGTGAACCTGGGGGCACCGCGGCTCGGGCGCCTTCCGTGGAGAGCCAGGCAGGTGCTCCCAAAGCAGCACCGTGCTGGGTGGGTGTCTGCAGGTCCTGCTGGCTGTTCTGCCCAGCTCCCGCTGCGCCTGGCAGCCGTCGGGGCTCCCCGTGCACCTCGTTCCCTAGCAGAGGTGACACAGATCGTGGGCTCATTAATTGCTAATAGCTTTGGGCAGCAAGAAACTGTCTGCAGGAAATGCATCCTGCTGCTTTCTGTCAAGGGCCTGGGTTATCTGGGAAGCAGGAGCTTCCCAGGCCACGGCACTCTGAGCAGAATGGGTCGGTGCTGGGGTAACTTTGTCTCTGGATGACACTGCCAAAAGTGGGATTGCAGCGTTGAGCAGAGATGCCTTTCATTAACAGAGTTGGCAGCCGCAGTCATTAATCATCCTTGTAAACACTTAATGACACAGTACGAGAATGAAGGAAAAGTTAAACATTGGAAATGTAAAATGCTACCTAGGGCTTTTGTTTCTGACAGTAATCTATATTTACCTTCTCTGTTGGGAGAAGCCTGGAATTTCCAGGGTAGAAAAAGACCAGAAGTAATTGCTTCATGTGCTTAGGCCATTCCGGAGGGACAGGGCAGAAATTCCCATTCCCCCGTATCAGCATCACCTCTCTATGTGGTTCAGGCTTACCTATTGCTTGGTAGGATGCAAGCAATGACAAAACTCTCTGACCATTACTTCGCATAGGAAGAAATTGTTCAGTGATGTTGCACTGGGGACGTTGACGCACGTACTCAACTGGAATCTCCAACGTGGTCTTGCATTCTTGCTTCGCTCGTGCAACAGCAACACTCTCTTATGTTTGACACCAGGTTATTTCTCATCTTTTCTCTAAAGCACAGAGAAGATCTTGAAGGTTTGGAGAATTGCTTGAAGGATGTAAGGGACCCAGACTGGTCTGGGAAGCAAATCTTGAGTGTTTGGGCTGGCTACTGTGCTGTGAGGAGTAGCTGAGAACAAAACGTCGTCTGCCCCTTGCTCCTCCAGTTCCCCCTCGGCCCCTGGGAGAGCAGCGTCAGGCTGGTAGTTACTGCCAGGACTCCTGCCAGCACAGGCCTCTCTGGGTAGCGGGGGAGCAGTGCAGTGTAGTGCCTGTTACAATCAGTTCATATGCCTGAGAACTTAAACCACCTCTTTGTTTGAAGGCTGCCCTGGTCAATATGGTGTAGTGTAACTCTTGGCTCCTCTACCAGGTAGCACCTTGCTGACCAAAGTGTTAGAAACTCCTGGGGTGAGCAGGCGCGTGGGATGGGCTTTTCTTGCCACCCTGGTCAGGGTGAGGAAGGTCAGCATCTCCTCTGTGGTACACCGTCAAGACAGCAGAGCCCCCTGGGAAAGCAGCACTGCTCACTGCAGTTTCCCGAGGACTGTGAAGTGACTCAGAGTGTTCTGTTTGATGCTTTCTGTCAAGCTCAAGTTAACTCAGATGCGTTTTGATCAAGCAGAGTTTCCCACAGCCAGGGCCTGGCCGTTGCGAGCGCTCTGTGGATGCAGAGCACCTACAAAGCTGGAACGTCCTTGTGATCTGCATCGGCTCTGTGATCTCTCAAGGGCAAGGAAAATATTTAATTTTGACTAATTGCCTGGTGCCCATGTGGTCACGGAATGTAAAATATTACAGTGGTATTTGCAAATAGTGAAGTTTTGTGGCTTTCTGTTTCACAAGATGCTCCTCCACTGGAGTAGTGGGGAAGCGGCCGCTGTCCAGCTTGTGCATGCTTCCTGCTGAACATCTCCTGCCACTGTTGGTCTAAGAAGTGCCTAGTTGAGGGCAAAATGTTTGCCAAGCGCTGGAGCAGACAGCACGTGTAAAATCCAGAACGTTGGTATTGATTTGCATGCCTTGTTTCAGTGATGGCTGGTTCTGCTAGCTGGGTAAGGCGTGTCCTACCTGAGTGGGTCACTGGCTAGTCGGGTGCTTTCTCTACCAGCCCATGGCTCTGTGCTTTCCAAAGTGTGTCCATCCTCTTCGCCAACAACAGAAGTGTGAGAAAACCCACTGTCTTTAAAGGAGCAGAAAAAGCTCTGAAAGTGAAATCAAAAGGAAATAATGCTCACACCCGCCTGGAGCAGAGTCAGGAGTAAACTGTGTGTACACCTGACGGATGCCGTCTGGCACGTGTGGGCGGCTTCTCTCGCTGCATGTGGGATTGTGATTTAAGGCTGATCAGTGAATGAGACAGAAATTTCTCTTTAACAGAAGCACTTCATTATGTATTTATTTGGGAAATTAATGAAATTCTGCGCTTTGCTTAATGTACAAAGCAGAAAATCAGCTACTGGCTTTGCTTTTGCAATTTCTCAGTCATGTTTACATAATTAGTAAATGTTGTGAGCAGGCTCAGTGATTTAGCAGAACTGAGAGGTTACCATTCCTGGCGCTTTTAAACAAAAGCAATGGTACCTGCTATGCTGTTCATGCTCTCAGATCCCTTGTCCGCCTCTGAGGAAAATCTGTTTTCCCTTCCCTTTTGTTGAAGTTGGGACTGATGCTGCAGTTGTGGTAAGTGTTTAAATACGGCCGATGGTGCAGCTCTGTGCAGCTAACGTGTCAGCGTGCTGGGACCAGCCTGGCTCCTCTAGGTCAAGGAGAGGAATGGGATTGGTTTGGGTAGGGTACTACCCTCCTGGTTTTTCTTTTTGAAGTGTGTTTGATTGCATGAGTTAACTATTTTGCACTTAATGATAGCTAAAGAGAAAATACCGCTTCGTAATTAGTTTCAGCATATTATCTACAAGGTATGAAGTGCTGATGATATGTGAGCTGAGGTGTTTGGTGGGCTTTGGGCAGCCCACTCTAGCGGGAGGTGTCCCTGCCCGTGGCAGGGGGTGGAACTAGGCAGTCTTTAAAGGTCCCTTCCAGCCCAAACCATTCTGTGATTTAACTTACTGGCTTTTTGTCAACAGTAACCTCTGAATATTTGTACAACTTTTGAAACAATTAGTTTGGAGTTGAGTGGGTCCAGTTTGGTCTGAGCACCCCGTGGCCATGCCTTGGACGCAGGCTTCACGGCGAACGTCCCCCTGCTCCTGCACGTAGAGCTGCTGCTGCCCACGTTGGTGGTGTTGGGGCAGCGGAGGCACTGGCTTGTGTGCTGCACCGAGTGAGCAGATGAGAAGCAGTTCTTGGGTACAAGGGCAAATCCCCCCAGGAAACCTCAGAGGCTGTTTCATATGGAAGGGACTTTGTTCCCTTTGCCACATCAGGCACCTCCGGGTTCCTCTGCGGGAAGTGTGCCGTGGAGGCGTCCGCCGTTCCGCAGCAGTAGCTGTGTCCAGCCTCCTGTGCTCTGAATCCATTCTCTACCGTACACACAACACCATGTGAAAAACAATAAAAAGTAACATAGCTTGCTTTAGGAATGCAGGAGAATAAGGTGGGATGTTATCTTCTCTAGCTGCTTAGCCTGGTGTGCTTCTCTTGACCTGCATCGTCTGCTGGGGCTCATCCTCTTTAGTGGCACACAAAATGTAGTATCAAAAGAGAAGGTGGAATCTGATGTAGGGGAATGAGAAGCTGGGAGTTAACCATTATGTAAACCCTTCTTCACCCATGAGAGTGCCAGCAGAGTGCATTGATTGAATGATTATTTAGCTGTTCAGCTACAGGAACACCAGCAGCAGTAGTAGGTGCCACTGCATCACACGGCTGGGTCTCTGCCTTGCCCAGCACTGGGTAAAATACTCGCTGGTCCGTTACGCAAGTTGTACTTTGTACTGCATCTTGGAAGGAAAATGTTACAACAAAGTCAATTTACAAAGTCAATTTAAGTGTCTCTCTGCCAGAGACTGGCATATATAAACAGAAATGAATTGGTTCACTTGTCAAATGAATGGAAACTGAGGATATTACATTTTGTAAGTGATTGAAATCCCGTCGTCTTGGTCTTGTGTTCACCACTTCCAAGTGTGGCTGTTTCATTTTGAAGAGAAAAATCAGGGAATTTAGATGAAAAACTAGATATGAAGGAAAAATTAGTGCCAATAAAAGCGAAATTTTTTGTGCAAAATAAAAAGACTAAGAGTGCAACCAGGTTTTTTTCTGCAACAGGAGTGATCCTTGGTGGGAACAAAGTGTGCCTGGGGGGAGAGTGGGAGCGGGGAGAAATCTCTTGCAACAGGGGAGAAATTAAAAAAGGGCTTTGTGTTCCTTCCTTTGGAACTGGTGCCTCTACCCAGCTGTTCGGACGCGGCCGTGGGTCGTACAGGCAGGAGCAGGGGATGTTGCCTGGCCGGTCCACAGCACAGGGGATTTTACAAAGTGCTGGCAAGAGGTTGGGTTTGGGGCTCAGACTCCGTCCCACAGGTGAAGCGTTCCTGGGCCTATCTAGAACTCCCCTTCCTGCCAATTGTGCGTTACCCAGAAGCGGGCAGGGGCCTCGGGCTGTGGCTCTGGCAGTCCTCGCCCCGCACAGGCAGCTGCCCGCGGGGGACCACGTTCGCTGCCCATCTCTCGCCTTTGAGGAACTCCCGAGGTGTGGGGTCTGCCTGCTCGTACCATTCATGCTGGCTCCTTCCAACCCTCGTTAGCTGCTGAGTCACTACAAATCTCTGCCTTTGTCGTTGAATTATTTCTGAGTCGCTTGGTTTCCAAATTGCTTTCTTCCAAAATGAGGTTGTGGTACAAATCTGCAGTGTAGATGGTGATTAGCAGCCCCAGCCGCAGCACACGGGTGAAGTGTCGGCAGGAAAAGCCTTTCTGGTTTGGCTCAGAAAAGTTGGTATTGGTAAATATTGGAGATAATGGCAGGAACTCGGTTTAACTCCAGCACGTGCCCGTAGCTCAGCACAAAGCTCAGGCTTTGTGAGACACTGCTGCTGACGGGGGCTGCGAAAGTCCAGACCTCCTGCTTTCTCCAGCGGGTTCTTGACTGCGATACACGCAGAGCAGGACTCGTGGAAAGACACAGTATGTCTTCTGGAGAACCGTACAGGGAGAAGACATCCTTCAGCTTGCAATGTGGTGATTTTCTGTCATTTGTGGCGGCTTGGCCTTGTAGAGACATGGTTTGTGGGGTGGGTGTGTTTCCTGGCTTCAGGCGTGAGGCTCTTTTGGTCCAGATGAAAGACTCCCCACACTTAGCGCCCCACGGACAGGGGAGAGACGCTGAAGCGGGTAGGGCTGAGATGCCCTTGGTGGGTGTCTTTCTCCTAATGGTATCTGATGTAAATATTACACTCTCTGCATAAATGTAGTATACATAATTGACTGCATCTTGCTTGGAAGTGGGTACCAAAGCTTTTTTATAGCTTCTGTGTAATTGAAATTCCAGGAGGGAGAGGCCTTTGTCTTGGTAACCACATTTGAATTACTTTTTTATTGTAGCGCTAAAGCAGCGCGCTGCGATGGTAGGAGCTGAGTGCGCGCGTGTCGATAATTGCTAGATTGCCACAGTTGAGATGGATAAAGCAAACGCTTGAAAAGGCACGTGCAGTACTTACCTGCAAACAGATGACCTGAGCTGCATTGCCGGCCCTCGGCGTTCTCGCCAGGCAGGTCGAAGGCGAGCTGTCGGTGCCACGGCCGGGCAGCAGCTTTGTGCCGCGCGGCTCAGGCACCGGGCCAGCCTGGGCTTATCCCCAGCTCTGAAGGCACGCTTTCATACAGTCGTAGCACGTTTTGGGTCAGAAAGGGGCCTTTTTTGCCCAATAAGAAAGCAGTGCACCAGCATGGCAGTGGAGGGCGAGGCTGGTAGAGCCTGCTCTGCAGGGAGGTCTGAGCAGCACCCGCTCGCGCCAGTCGGCAGCAGCTCGGGTCGGACCTGCGTGCCCAGGGTGGTGGTGGCCGCGGAGGGGCAGCCGGGCCGTGCGGTGCCGGTGGGAGCAGGGCGCTGCCGCGGGCTGTGTGCGTTGGGAGCTGTGATGGGATCCGCGGGAGGTACTGGTTTTACTCACTGAAGCTCCTTTGTTTTGCAGAGATCTTGATGCAGACGTCCTTTTGGATTTCTTTTTAATAATGTGTGACCCTTCACCTTTGATCCCTTGACCTGCATTACTTTGGTAACCATTTCATTTTTTTAATTTCATTTCATTTTTAAGTTTGGTGTGCAAGCTGTAACATTTCATCATTTTAAACTGTAGCATTCTTTGACCTCCCCAAATGTCTTTCTTTTTTTCTATAAGGATATGTAATATTGGCTTTTCTTGAATAAAAATTATTTCAGTTGTTAAAAAAAAAATAAAGTATTTTATTTTTATTGTTTTTTTCCTTTTTTTTTTTAAGTTTAACTGTGTGTATGTTTCTTGTATAGTACATTACTTTTTTTGACCTGTGTTCTTCCAGTACTTAATCTGATTTGTTTTGATATTTCTGTACATCTTTGGTTTTAATTTACATTTCTCTGTGGTCCTTTTGGTCAGTAAACACATGCTGGTGTGTCCATCTCTATCCACCCCCCCATGTCACCTCCTGTCACACTTTTTTAGTAGCTCAATGTAATCGTGGGAGCACTTAAGATACTCTTATGAATGAGAAATATGCTTTATTGTTAAAATTTTGTTCCCTGTCCTGAAGATAACTTTTCCTAACCATCAGCTTAAAACTGATAGCTATTTTAATAAAAGATCAGGCTTTAGACCAAAATGAAATTCTCAACTGAAACTCAATTTACATTTATTTTTACATTATCATTGAAGCCAAAAGGAAAGTTATGGATGCCTTGAGATGTGCTTTAAACACAGATATGCTGAAAGAACCAGTGCTGTGTGTACATGGGATAGTAAAGCTCCTAACTTTAATAGCTCTTTCTATCCATTTTTCTACTGAAAGGATATTGGTGTGTAAGACAGGTTTTGGCCATATTCTATTCTTATCTTGTAAACGATCATATGAACTCCACTGAGCATGGCCCACTGAAGTACAGATTATTTTTTAAGTGTCTCATTATTTTATTCTCTAACATTTAATGCTGAAGCTTTAATTGCACATGGATGAAGCTGCTAAATGAGCACTGAAATGGATTTAGGTCCTCTCTGAGCCTTGTTTATGCTTATAAAACTTTATATCCTGCATTAGAAGTACAGACTAAAATTGTAGTGAGCTGCTCACATATTCGAGGTCGGCTCTACTGCCCGCTCCTGGCCACTGCCCCTGTCCGGCCGCTTTCGGAGGAGCCCGCAGTCCACCTGAAAACCCCCCTGCCAGTATTTTCCCTGGTGAAAGAAAGGCTGGAGCCAGCCCCACTGCAGGGTTTGCTGGGGGGTTGCTGCCTTGGGGGGCTGACCCTCAGCTGCCTCATTTACCCCCAAGAGCCCCATGAGTGTTGTGCCCCAGCAGGCTTGCCCGAGCAGTGGTTTGACTCACCAGAGTCTGTCTTGGGAAGCATCTTTGGTTTATAATCAGCATCTCTGCTTGAGAAGAGGGTATGGCCAGCACCAATCTTTGTCCTTTAACAGCCAGATCTTCGTTTTTAAACTGCCCTTCATTGTTTCTGCAGTCACCTATTAAAATAACGTGACGATCAAATCAAAGCCAGCATTCCCAGCGTTCTGCTGACCAGTGTCTTCTCCACGTAGCTGTGCGTGTTTCTCTGACCCCGCGGTTAGGAGCCAAGATGGACAGTCACAGCTGCCATCAGTGTTCGAAGCGTTCAGCTGGCCTTTGCCTTTTCCTCTCCTGTTCCAGATTTTAGCTGTAATAGTTTTTGTAGGCCTAGTGTTCTGGTACACGAGGCTGCTGCTCCTACATCCAGCATGTTTTGGATAGATGGGATTGGCTTTGGCTGTGGTTTTAATGCTGCCTGCCAGCCTCACAAATATGATCCCCCAGAATCATCTCAAGCTATTTCTTCAGCTTCAGAACAGGCTCTGTAAAACTCGGTGGAAAAAATATTGTGCCCAAGAAAACTCCTTGAAGACTATTTTTCTCCTCCATGCAATGCGTATTTTACATCAGCAGCAGTTAGATGTGAATGCCTTGACTTTCTAGGAAAGTAATTTAAAAAAACCTTTTATTTAGACATCTGGAAACCAAAGGGAATCTCCCTCCTCTGCACAGAGGGCTGGCTTTCAGCTGCCTCCTGGCAGAACAAATAGTGAGAAAAAAACCCCCAGTAGAATAAAAACGTTGGGAATTGGAGTCAGTAATACAAACCCACACGAGGTTAAAAGATGGCTAGAAGTAAGACTTGTTTCAGGAGATGTTTTGCCATGCCCATCCTGTCTTCATAAGGTAAGCGTTTTTAGCGATGGAGGTAGTTGGGTGTAGCTCCCCAGACGCTCGGGTGACACAGGATGATGCATGCCATCTTTTTCACAGTTTTTCCAGGTGTTCTGTTAGCTGCAGATGGTTATTCACAGCAATTGGTATAATGAATATGGATTATTCCAGTTTAGTTATCACATGGGCTTCCAGGATGCTAGAGCTGCTGCTGATGGAGGAGGTAGAGCACTTAGACAGGGGGGACAGGCATTGTTCTCAGTTTCCTGTGTAAACAACAGTCAATATTTGTAAGAAAAGCTGCTTCATTAACAGCAATAGCACCAGCACTGACCTGAGCTTCAAGCCTGTGTTCAGGTCTCTGCAGTGCTACTGGGTGATCCCAACAACTGTCTGATTTGTATCAAGAGATGATGGAACTTCATTCATTTTACTGAGCTTGTTTTTTACTGCGCAGGAACTAAAATACATCTTTTCTTGAAACACTTAATGAAAGAACTACACAAATGCTGCGAAATGTTAGTAAAGCAAAACACTTGTCTTTTTAAATATTAAGAGAATACTTTGTTGAGAGATTTGTTCCTGCTTATGAGCTTTTTCTGTTATTCAGAGCCAGAATACTGATAACATCCACTCCTGAAATGAGTCTTAATTTTGAAGTGTGTGTTGTCTTCTGCTGCTGGGTGCTTTTATACGCTAACCTTAACCTACGGCTAAACGGCTGAAGAGAAATCCTTGGCACATTTGCTAGATTTAGAACATCGCATGTCTCGCAGTTCAGGTAATGCAGCTGGGGTTGGATTAACCTAATCTTCTTTATTCAGCCTAATAGACACTTGTGTATCTATCATCTGCATGTGCTCTTCACTTAATAAAATATACATCAGCAGCAGACAAATCACTCACTTCAGTCTGGACTAGTTTGAAAAAGGGGTGTATCAGCAAACACAAGCAAACATTGTTGGGGTTTTTTTTTTCCTATTAATAATGAAACTCGTCCAACTACGCAGGATGAAAAAGTGTACACAGGAGAGATTGATTTGCTCCCCCCACAAAGTCTGTATCTGGGAAAATGCAGATTTCTGTACAGGATCTGTCTGTACACAGCAGCCTTAGCTAGCGGGCAGCTGTCCTCTGTGGATCACGGGTAGGGCTGGTGGCTTCTAGGTGAGAATCCTGTTGCTCTGGTGCTTGGAGGGGAGGGAAATGTCTCTTTCTGGAGGCCAGCTGGGAGCACTGCTGCCCCACAGCCAGCTCTCTGGAGAGCTCCTCCTCCTCCGGGGCTGGGGTGGATTTCCCAGCTTCTCGCCCCGCTTGCTGCTCTGCGTGGATATTGTTTTGCAAAGTCCTTTAATAATTTAATTACTGCTGTTGCTCTAGTCTTTAAATTCTCAAATGCATTAAGGTCTTTGATGGCTGGAGGGGTAAGCTGGCGCCGTCGGGCAGCCTTCCCCGGCTCGGGCTGGTGCTTCTGCTTTGACTGCTTACAGAGTAGAACTAGCAATGGAAACCCTGCGTTTGGCTTTCTGTGTGTGCTGGAGCTGGGGCCTCTGTCTTCCCTTCACTCTTGGGTGAGAAAATGTTTGGTGATAAAAATGTGTTTTTATTTCTCCTTCAGGTTTGGCTTGTCTGCTTTTCAGCCCTTCTAGACATTGGAAAGTCCAGTTTGTGTTTGTTTTCTCTGGATTCCGTCCCACAAGACAGAAGTGAACTCAGCCTGGATTATTGGGGAGAGCCTTGGCTGGGAATAAGGATAATTGCAGTCTCTGGCTGTGCCACAGATTTGCTGATGAGGTTTTTTTTAAGTTATTCACCTGCACTGTATCTGTTTCCTCAGCTGTAAAATATGGGTAATTACCTCCATTGTAAAATGTTATGGGGTCTGCTGGTAATTATATGAATGGAGTGCTAATTACAGTGATTATTACTTGGACCTAGTCTAGATCTGGGTGGTGTTCCTGTTGTGATGAACGTATGCGACAAACACCACAACTTGCCCTACTCCATTCTCTGTGAGGGACCTGGACGGGGAAGGTGTCGCAGCTCTTGAGTGTAAATTCCCAATGAGAAGCGCTGCTGTGTTCTCACCCAAGTCAATGTATTAACCTCCTCTCCTGGTCCTCCTGAGTTAGCAGGGTGGTGATTCAGGAGTTGGAGCCATGTGTAATTTGATAACAAGGGTTTGTGCTTTGGCATTGGCCTCTTTCGCAGATGCATAGAAGAAAGTAAATGGAGAGCGGTGCCCTTTGGGACACCACGTGGGGCCAATCCATGCGCTACCTTGTGGCCTCGGTTCCTTTGGAGGATTTGACCTTGATGCCAGGAAATGTGTCCTTCCAGCTGTGGAGATTGTTTCCCTCTTGTAAAAGACCACAGCTTGCAGGACTTCATTATCGGATGTTTTATTTGCCTTTCTCTTCTCCATTTATTTAGGACACGTTTTCTTTGTAGCTGGGAATAGCTCCACTAAGCTCTGCTAAGCGAGGCTGGGGAGTGGAAGAAGAACTGATAGTCTTTAAGGTAGAAATGGAATGTTCTCATCCAGAAAATACTGCTGCTGCTGTCCAGATGATGCTGTAGTTTCTGATGGCAGTTATAGTGAGTAATGTCTTGCATCCGTTAATGATGAGAGGCTCCTGCCCAGCACCAGCCTTCCCTGGACGCACATTTCATGCCACAGTCACAAAAAAAAAAATGTGTTCTTGGTTTGTCTTGCTGCAGTTCCTGCCCACTCTGTTCTGCCACGTCTCGCTCTGTCGTTCTGGGTTCTGCTGGATTTCAGCCCCCGCCTCCACACACCCTCTCGCCATCAGCCTCAGCCTTTCTCTGCCTTGGAAGAGCAGCCATAGATCTCAGAATTCAGTAGCAATCTCGAGGTGACGTGCTGAGCAGCTCTTCTTTTCTCACAAGTCCATGATTCAGTGAATATTTTAACTTTTGAGAGGAGGGTTTAGTTACTGCCCAGCATAACATTATGAGAAGTCTTTCCAGCAATGGAAAGCCAATTTT
Source organism: Todiramphus chloris collaris (assembly GCA_025345505.1). Classification (NCBI taxonomy): domain Eukaryota; kingdom Metazoa; phylum Chordata; class Aves; order Coraciiformes; family Alcedinidae; genus Todiramphus; species Todiramphus chloris. The sequence continues at coordinate 5,613,060 of JANVCC010000174.1, forward strand.
TAATTGCAGTTTTGCACTTGAATTTTCTAAACTAGATGCTCTTCTTGTGACAGCTTACTTCTGATTGATTCTACGTGTTTCAATTGGTCCTGCACTATTTCAGTTGTTGGCAATGCAAAATCCATCTCTTGCAGCGTATTGCATTGTTCTCTTTGGGGGTAGCTAAGGGAGACGATGGTTCCAAGTGCAGGTTTTTTTCCAGGGCTTTTAGGTTTAAAACTTTTTAAACCATGACTGAAAATCCACCCAATACTTGTGTTTCTTCACCGCTTTCTAGATGTGGCACATCTGCCTTGACACGAGCTGCAGCTCTCTGGAGCTTTGTACCAGGACCCCAGCCAGAGGGTCTGCAGCGTGCTGGGCACCTGCCCACTACGTACCCTGCTCCCAAACTTTGTGCTGCTTTTTTCCCTTTGCACACCCTGTGACCAGAACTGCTGGTGCTGGGCAAGCAGCTCAGGGCTCCTGGAGCCCTCCAGCATCTGACTCTGGCCAGCCATGGCCACCAGGCATGGTGTGCTCTTCTGCTTCTGCTCGTGACTTCATAAATGACCTTTCTTGTGTGGCAGAATCCTGGCTCCAGTGCTCAGTGGTAGGTAGCAGTGCGTGACTGCAGATGAGTGAAAACCATCTTTCCCAGGTAATAGGCATATGGCAAGAGCTTGCCTTGGTAGGTGGAGGAAAAAACACGAGGGAATATTGTCCCTCCTGAAATCGCTCTTACCTCACTTCAGACCATGTAAAATATCAGGTGGTTGTTGTAGGTGTATCTGTGCACTTCACCTGATACTCACGTTGGGTTGTTTAAAAAATCCTGTTGATTTGGGAAGCAGAAACCTTGGTTTGCTCCTGTAGAACCATCATCTGTTAATACTAATTTGGTGTGAGGTGCTTCAAAGCCAGTGGTGCCATGTCAAAGTTCTCGCACGCTGCACGAGCGAGGTGGTCTGCGTGCACGCTGAGTCTGGTACAGTGAGGCACATCGACTGCGTAACCTAAGGGATGATTGATAATTTGGATTCGAGATTTACTCCAGTCTGATTTTACAGTGTTCTTGCAAAAAGTGGAATACCCATGGTGTCTGTGGGATGTTTATCACGGTACCACTCTGAGTGCAGTAGATGGGCAGTGTAGGCAATGTACGAACATTTGTTTTGATGTAAATGTTTAGTAGTGTGGTAATTATGAACTCTGAAGGCTTCCTCCAGTTAGAAACGAGAGGACTGCATGTGTCTCATTAGGGTGGCCGGCTGTTACGTAAAGCCACTGTGCCTTACGGTGAAAGTGCTTTCCAGTGTGTGAATTAACGTGTATCCGAGGGAAGCGCTGCAGCGCGGTTCCTGCTCGAGGGGGTTCCCCTCGGTCTGGGGGCAGGTTCCGAGCCTGGCCGTGTCCCGTTGGGGCAGCGGGTGCAGACCCCAGCGCGACAGGAGCGGTGATGGCCTTGTTTTCGGTGGCGACTACAGGGGAACCTGCTCGAGCCGTTTCATTTTTGTCCGTTTCTAACGCGGGTGCGGGGGTGAGGGGCGCGCTGCGGGCACACGGGGCACGGCTCCCCCCGCTGCCACCCAGCCCCGCCCAGCGGGGCCTGCCGGGTGCCCGGGGGTGCCCCGGGGCGCCCGGAGCGCCCGGAGCAGAGGCATCGGCGGCTGTGGCCGTGGCGGGAGGCGGAGGGGGGGAGGTTTCCCCGGCGGGCCCCGCTGCCCCCGCCGCTGCGCGGGACGCCCACAGGGGGGTGCTGCGCGGGACGCCCACAGGGGGGTGCTGCGCGCGCTGCCGGGGCCGCCGGGGCCGCGCCGCTCGGGCACGGGACGCGGGGCGATGCCCGCCCCCCGGCAGGGACGCGGGGAGCGGCTGCCGGCAGCGCCCTGGCTGCCCCTGCCCGTGCCCGGGGCCTCCCGCGGGACGCTGCAGAAGCCGATGCGCTTGGGCGCTGCGGAGCCGAGCGGGCGGTAGCCGCAGCAGCCCGGGGCTGTTCCCACCCCTGCTTACGGTGGGTGCTGGACCCTTCGCCACGGTGCCATCTGCGCCCAACGGGTCACGGGGATTCTTGCCGGTGAGCCCTGGGGCCGCCCGTCCGCTGTCCCGTGTGTACGTAGAACATTGAACCCGCATGAGCTGCAAAATCCGTTTGGTTGCAGGTGGGACCTCCCAGTCCTGTCCTGGAGTGTTCTGTAAACTGGACCGTTTCGTTCAGCGTGATCAGAAAGGCGAATGAAAAACGACAAAGAAAGCTCTTATAGTGCTTAGCTGCAAAACTTTTCTTTCAAACACTTTAGAGATTATTCCTTTTGTATGGTACATACTTGTGCCAAAATACTTCTCGTTGAGAAGGCCTGGTAAATAGCATTCCCCACACCGCTTGCTTTGTCTGCTGGCTGCTGGCACAGAAACAGGATGACCACTTAAACAAACCCACCCCGTGGGTCTTGCCTTGCGCTCCCCCTCTGCCCCACACCCTGCTTCCTTCTGCTGCTGTTCGCCTGTTCTTAGATAAACTTTCTAAACCGAGGACTGTATCTGACGCAGAGACTTAACCTTTGGGGTGACCTCTAAAACATGCGGGGATTAAATCAAATTGTTGCACATATTGTGGGCGCTCTGACTCTTTTAATGGCAATGAGATAAACCGGCAGAGCTGTGTTACTGTGTTTTTTAAAATCCATTAGTCAGTAAACAAGATTCCATCACTCTTAAACTTGGCAACTGGGACCTGTGTGTGAGTCCCGAGGGGGTTCACTGCTGGCTGGGTTGGCACTGCTGCATGTGTTTGTTCTGTGCCAGGTTTTAGCTGTCAGGTGTTGGATGGAGGCTGCTCAGCAGCGAGAATGCTTCATGTTGCCCTGCATGTTTGGCACTTGTCTTAAATCACATCACCTAAATCTTTTGACGGGAGGGATCATCATGAAGCTGACCTAATAAACACAGTGGGAGGACGGTGCCCGGCAGCAGCCTCGGAGCTTTTCCTCTCCAGCAGCGTGATGAACCCGAGCTGCTCGCATATCCACGCGCATCTTAAACTGGCCGCAGGTTATTGCAAATAGACTCGGATTTTGGCTTTGTAAAGTGAGACTTTCTGATTCCCGGGGGAGCTTTGGCCTAGTGGTGATCAGCCATAATGCTGGTGGGTTTGGGTTACCCCGCAGAGTCTGACTACTTGGATGTTAGGAAATTAGAGCATAAGTTCTTAAGCCAATCGAGTGTGTCATGTGCGTCACCCCTGTGACCTCTAACTGCTGCTACTTCAAACACAGTCAGTAACACTCTTACGTATTCTATAGGATCTTCTCCTCCTGCCATCTCAAATGAAAAATAAACAAAAGAGCTTAAGCACACAATGTGCTAAATAGACTAATAAGCTGTGAAAATATTTTACAGGGAAATCTGGGGCAAGAGCTGTCTGCTGCAGCAAGCCCATTAGCCTTGGCAGAGAGCGACTCGGGGAGGCGGCGTTCTTTGCGAGAGATAATGGAAAGGGTTTGTCAAATGTATGTGGATTTTTTCCCCTCTTTCTGCACAGTTTTAAGAAATCCCTCCCGCCTTAAATTGATTACCTCTCAGCATCAGAACCCTTGGCTTTAAGCACCTGCTAAGCTGCTCCTATGCTGATTTGACTTTGCCTTTCTGTTAAATGTAAAACAGGCTTTAATCTTCTCATTTAGATGTTTTAATAGAAAGTAAATGTTTAACTTGCTTTGCCGTGGCATCCAAATCTTTAATCCATGGGAAGGTTTATAATGAAATGAAAACGTGCCTTCCTGTAAACCCGTTGTTATCGGTCATCCGAGAGATGTTTGGAGCAGCAGTGTGGTCCTGGAGGGAATTGTGCACCCGGGTCTGTCCTTTCGGCAGTGGCATTGTCCGGGCGGGACAGGCTGCGTGGCGGGAGTGGGAAGAAGCAGGAGGTGGGGAGCACGGCTCTGAAGAAGCAAAAAGAGGATGGTTTGCCTTTGAGGGCTGGGGTGTGGATGGTGATTCCTGTGTGGAAACCCCTGGTGCTCACCTACCCTAAGCTGGAGCTAGTGCCAGGATGCTTGTGTCAGAAAAAGCCAGTAATAGTCTGCGAGCTGTTCGATAGGTGATGGGTTGGGTTTGGTTTGGTTTGTAGGAACGTGATGGAGAGGGTTGTGAGAACCTTGTCTCGGGGCAGTTTCCCACTGTGGGGAATGGGGAGGGGTCTGTAAATGTGGTGTAAGTTAAATCTTTGTGATTACTGCCTGGAAGTTTAATCACAGCTTTTTCTGGAGGTTTATGTTTCGGGATTCTATATTTGTTCTGATGGTGTTATAATTGTTGCTGTTCTAGTAAATGAGAAGTGCCCTTGCTAAAAGAAACTGAAAAGCAGGCTAGCATTGGATTTGGTTCTTACAACAGAAGAAGGGGGTTCCACTCTTCCATAGCCACTTGGTTTATTTATTTATGCCTAAATGTAATTTTTTTTTTTTTTAAAGGCATTTTAATTTTTTTAAAAAGGACAAATTCATCATTCATCAAGGGTGAAAGCACAGGGTAAATATGGATAGAAACAGTCTTAGGTGCAAAAGCAGCTGCTTGTGCCTGCCTGGGGGGACAGGGCTAGCAGTTCTTTATCCCTTCAGACTCGTTATCGGTCTCAAATGGAATTTGGGATTTTTCCAGGCTGAAAGCACAGTACATCCTGGAAGACTGAGAGTGCTGCTGAAGCTTTTACCTGTGCGCTCCTGACCAGGCTGTGCTCTTGGGAGGGAGATGCTGTTCAGGGCAGCTGGGCTCAGAGAGACACCTACAGATACTCCATAAACACAGTTCCTATAATCTCAAACGTAACTCCATTACTATGGGCTTGTACAGATAAATAAAGTGCTCTAATTTTCAGGCTCACAATGTAAGTTGTCAGGCTCTAATTATGTAAGTGCTGCTGTTATAAATAGCAGGGTACATCTGGCAAGGCCCCATCGTTGGCACGACGAGCAGCAGTGCCTTCAGTGGTGCAAACCAAGAGGATGATTCTCCACCAGTGTTCTGGCTTCTCCCCTCATGGTCCGTGCTCTCCCATCCTGAGCTTGTCGTGGATGGTCCCCATCCTGACAGTGCCCAGGCTGGCAGTCCTTCCGGGGGACGGGGTGAGCTTGGAGGCAGGAGCATCGCCTGGCACTCAGATTGGTACCTGGTTTGTGCATCAGCTGGACTGTGTGTGGAAGCCAAAGAGAAGAAAGCTTTTGGTAAAGTAATAAATCTGCTTCAAAACAAAAGTTTAGTCCTTGTGAGGGAATATTGCAATTAAATGCTTCATTTGGAATATTTTGACTTTTCTAACAAGTTGCTGCACAAGAGATTGCCAGATTTGACATTATGTCATCGGAATATGTCATATGTCACTGCGCTGCTGTTCCTGGGGAGAAAGGGAAGTGTTTTTCTGCCTCGTGCAGGGTTTGCAGGGGGTTGTGGTGCCACCCGCATTTTGGTGTTAACATCTCCTCTCCCATGGATGGACTCAATGCAGTCACTGCTGTCCTATGGGCTGGTTCCACAGCTGCCCCGGTGCCTAGCTTGGGGTCGCTCTGCTGCTGTCAAAGGGATGTGAATGAGTTGCCTGGGTTTTAATATCTGCTGTAAGTCCTGGCCAAGTCTGGGAGAAAGGGTGGGAAAACAATAAACCAGACATTTCGTCCCGCTAGAGTTTACCTAACAAGTTGTCTGCAGTGTTCCTGTCAATAATGGAAGAAGGAAACCCCTCGTTTCTTCAGTGATGGGCTACAGCAGAAGGACCACCAAGGCTTTGACCTGCTGCAACTAAAGTTTCAGTGCTCTGAAAAAAGAACCCCAAAATAGCAAATAGCCCGTTGGGGTGACTTTGGCCTCTGAGGAGCTGGAGCATCTGGGCTGGTTTCATTTCCCACAGCGGTCTGCATGGACACAAAGAGGTGATTTTGTTATCCTGAACTCTGCTCAGCTTGCATCCATCCACAGGGACATGGAGCTGCTCCTTGCCTGTGCACTGGATTCACAAGTTGGATTTACAACATTTTAACTTAAATGATTCATTTTCTGAGTTGCAGTCATTGTAAGTAAATTAATTTGCAAATTCTGCCTCTTTGCCTTTTTTGCTTCACTGGTTCCTCTGACCAAAATCCCAATCTCCCTAATAGGTTATGGTGCTGTGGAAGGGCAGAGGGCCTAGGAGGGCAGTGCTGGCTCCGCGCTGCGAGGGTTGCAGAGCGGTGGGGACCATCACTGGAGGAGTTGGCATTCGCCGTGTCCCCTCGGAGTGGATTGGAACGCCGCACCAGACACATGTATCACCAAAATAATAGAAGTATTATGAAAGCAATCAGGTATAAGTTACGCGCTTGGCGTGTTAGAGGCAGCTCCTCCCCCGTGCAAGGCCAAGCGACTCTGAATTCGTCCCCTGGGATTTGGCGTTAAAATGTGTTCGCTGCCAGCTGACAAAAGAGTCAAGCTCGGATTTATTACACCGGCACCTGCAGTAAAAAATGACAGATGATGAAAATGTATTTAATTATCATTCAGCGCCACATCTCTGTCTGCTCTGGTCTCGGTGCTGCAGCTGTTGGCACACTCTTTATTTTAAAGTCAATGTGCTTATCTGGAGAAGTGCCCGCGCTCCCTGGGCGGATCAGCCGCGGGGAGCAGGGAGCTCCTCCGAGGCGCAGTTGAGCAAAAGCAGATTTGCGTTACACTCGCTGCCTCATCCACTGGACTTCCCAGCCCCTGCCCGCTCCGTCGGCAAGCTCTGAGCCTGATGAACCATTTCCCGAGGCGTTGTGCAGGGCCCTGGCTGAGTGTCCTTGCCTGCACCTCGCTGGCACCCTGCGCAGCAGGGCACTGGCAGCAGCACCCATGGCAGTGCTCTGGCACAGGTAATTAGCCGTCCTGGTGGCAGTAATTGGCCAGGGCTGGGGTGGGGAGACACGTCTCAAAGGCGGCTGTGCTTTGCAGCAAGGTCAGGGGAGACAAAACCCGCGTTGCTGCAGCAGTGGCACTGAGGAGTCTCTGCTCCTAACGACACTTCTTCCGACACCAACTTTCTGTGCTGTAACGAAGCTGCGTGGAGCACAGGGCAGGTTCCGCGCGTGCCGTGTGTACGCAGGTGCACACACTGCTGCGCCTCTGGGCACAGCTGCCCGGCCCGTGCCAGGTGCTGCTGCCCAGCTGCTTGCTGGGCCTCCCCGAGCTGCCGTCCGTGGGAGCCGATGAGGCCGCGGGGGGAACGGGGACAAGCCCAGCCCCTGCCCAGTCTGGAGCTCACTTCACCAGAGCGTGGCTGTGGTGCAGAGCTCGGTGGTCCTGATCACCCCGTGTCCCCTCCCCGTTACCCTGTGGCTCCCTGGACCCGGTGAGTGCTGCTGCTCGGGCAGGCCTGCAGGCTGCTCTGGTCCTGGCTCGTTTGGGGCCAAAACGGGACAGTTCAGAGGTGAGCTGGGCTGGGTTGCCCGTTGGCTGGTGGCCGGGCTGTGGGCTCTGCTGGAGGTTGCTGTCGGTGCCCGTGTGGGGACGGGTGCTGTGCTCTGTGGTAACAGCACTGTCGTGCTTGCGGAAGCTGTCGAGGCAGAAAATGCCGGTTTCTGTTACTGGGACCGTAGGAATGTGTCACGAGCACGGGTGGTTCCCCGCTGTCTGTGTCCCGCAGCGCTGTCCCCAAAGGCCTTCATAAAACCACCACCAAACCCAGGCTTTAATGAGAGGGGTGTGTTTGAAAGAGAGCCCTTGGGACGGGATCCTCCATCCTCTGCCTTCCTTTTCCTCGCCTTTGCCTCCATGGGGCTTGGCCGGGCCGGGGCTGCTCCCGAGGGCTGGGGATTTGGGCTCCCTGAGGACTGGTGTCCTCTGTGCCATTGTGTGTGTTACGAGAGCCTAAGCTGCTGCAGGGCTTTGCTTTCACTTGTCTGTGTTCCCCAGACCACTCCGGGAAAGAGGTTTTTTGGGAGAATGAAAACATCCGCTTCGCGGTGGCTTCTGAACAGCGGTCTCGGCAGGAGGGGTTTGGAGTGAACCCGGGAAGCGTTGCCGCACGTGGAGGGTACGGTGTCGGGTGGGTGGAGGCAGTCAAAGGAATTCGCTGCAAACCATCAGAACGGTGTGATTTTCACAGACTTAAGAAGGAAAAGGGAAGTATTTTGATGTTGTCAACATGTTTTTGCCTCGGGAGCACCTTCTCAGCTTTTAATAATGCCTTTTAGAAATACTAATTTGAAGGAAAAACCAGAAGTGATCTGGAAGAGAGGAGTTTTCTTAAATGCTGTTTCGTGGGGTGTCCTCGCTTTTGTGTGCGGAACAGGGTGTTGTTTGCTTCTGGGGGAGATTCCACCTGTCGGAAGCGTGCTCCGTACCAAGACATGTACTTTTCTGGTGGATGTGGAGGTTCCCCCAGGGTTCTGTCTGGGCAGCCAGGCAGGCGCACGGGGCTGTGCTGGGTGGGCACTGCTCTCCACTAACCCCACTAAACCCCAAATTCCAAACTGGAGCCCATGGCTCCAAACAGAGTGCGCTTAAGGATTATTCTAAGCTTGTGGGGCTAATGCTCACACTAATTCAGAGTTTGAGGGCTGGGGTGGGGGGCATCGCTCTCCCGTGAGCCCCAAGCAGGGCCAGGGGTGTCAGAGTGAGTAGTGCAATGAAGCAGGTTTTAGTATTCATGAAAAATGCCTGTGACAGCCTTACCCCGGGTAATGAGAAGCCACCTGCAGTTCGGAGCAGTACTTGATAATGCCGTAATTAGATTGGAGATGCAAAAAAGCTCATTAAAATTAAATAACATATTTGTCACTGTTTTAAGAGGTGCAGATTGCCTCGAACCATGCTGGTCTCTTGACCTTGAGTATTTTGGCATAGTCCTCACTGTCGAGAGTGTGAAAATAACGTTGGAGCATCCCGCAGGAGGTTTTGTGGTAGAGGATTTTGGTCCAAGGTGGCAGGCGCTCCCTGCCCCTGGTCACATCGTCCAGCACGGCTCGTTTGCTGTGCCCTCGCTGAATGGGCTGTGCTGCTGGCACCTGGACACGGTGTGTGGGGATGGATCCAGCCCCCTTGTCTGCAGACGGGGGCACGGGAGCACAACGGGCAGATGCTGTTGGGAGAAGCGGTCCCTGACTGGCTCCACATGAGGCACAGGTTCACTTCCCCCGTATCTCTATCAGTGTCTCGCCTTGCAGTGGGGATCCTGTCCCTCGTTAGGAGAGAAGGCTCCTTCCCCTCTCTTGCTGTCCCGTGAGCAGATTGCTTCCAGGGTGTCACGGCGACTGGGGGAACTTTTCCGGCTGTGTCCTGCCTATGGTGTTTGGGCAGCAGCAGCGAATTTCCCTCGCCTGTCCCGTGCCGTGCTGGGAGATGGGCTGAGAGCTCCCAGGGGAGCAGAGCTGGGAGGAGCGGGCGTGGAGACCTTGCAGTGCCAGACCCCAGCACCCAGAAATCCCGGCGTGTGACGGGGAGCGGTGTCAGCCCGTGCTGCAGTGCCGCGAGCGGGAGGGATGGGGCGGCAGCTTGTGAGAAGATGGGAGAATCACTCAAGACAATGGCTTTTCTGCCTTGCGAGTGCAAATTGCAAATGCAAATGGACTCGGGTTGTGGATCCGAGCAGTGCGGGAGCGCTGGCTTCCAAAGGCATCCGTCTCCATCTCTTCAGTTTTTGATGAAATACAATAAGATGTGTTTTAAATCCCTGTCCTCCCTCCTGCCTGAAAAGGAACATGCAAAACCATAACGGCGTCTATTAACAAGACTGTAATTTTCCAAAATTAATTTTTAATGACTAATTTGTCTTGTTTTCAGATGTTTAATACAACACCTAGTGTTTAAACCCCGTTTGTTTCTCCACAATGTCACCATGAAGGATACTGGCGTTGGTTCAGGATCTGCGGCTGGAGCGTCAGGCGCTGGCTTTGCTCTTGCGGAGGGAAGGCTGCTCCTGAGGAAGGGCTGCACCCTGCGAGGCAGGGGGCTCTCTGCAGAGGTGGAGGTCACCCTTCACAGAAGGGATTTTCCTTTTTTCGACCTCAAAATGGGGCTGCTGCCAAGCAGACAGCTCCCCCTGCTCAGGGTCCTTCCTGCCCTGCTGCTGCGGCCTCATGCTGCCCTTCCCCCTGGAGGCTCCGGCAGCCGGGGCTTCGCTTCCAAGAGCTTTTATGCACAAAGGATTAAAAACAAAAAAAGTAGGTTTTTCTTCCTTCTTGCACATTGTGAGTAGTTACACGTAGGTGTGTTGGAATGGGAGTGTTTACAGATACTCCATGGTTTCAGAGCCGGGGGATTTTCCCTTTCTGGCACTCGTGTTGGGAACAGCACCAAAGGCTCTGCATCAGCTCAGCCTTGGAGCCTGACATGTCTTTAAACTGGGGGGTCAGTTTGTTTTAATTCTTGTTTGGGAATTGGTGAGGGGAGGGAAAGGTGAGCGTCTGTGAGCTGCTGAGGATGGAGTGTCCTCTCAGGATTGTTGCCCATCAGTGTTTCTGCATGCAGGGAGCTTGTAGAGGAACTTCTGCCCCCTTACAGAGTAACTTCACTTTTTTTAATAATACTTTTTTTTCCCACACTTGGGAATGATTGGGAAGGGCTGAGAATCGGGTTCTGGCAGCTCGTGCCCCTTTGTAGCGGGGTGCTTGGGTTTGCTTACTGCCGGTCATGTCAGTGTTTTCTTTTATATTCCTGGCATCAAACGGGGATTTTTTTCAGAGCTTGTTCTGACTGATGTTGATGAAAGGACAAAAATTCATTATTAGAGAGCAGTAGCTGATGCTTGGCTGGCGTTCCCCAGGTGGATGAGTAAATATCAGGGAACTTCTGTAGTGAAATTTCTGCTGCAAAACGGTGCTAGTGGCCAACCCTGCTTGTACTGCACGGCTGAGCTGTGAGACCTGCGCAGACCTGGGTGCTGGGAGCCCCGCTCCCTGCGCAGCCTCTGCAGCCACGCAGCTCTGTGCCGAGGGTCTCCCTGGCACTGGCTGTCTCCTCTGGGAAGAGGTGGCCGTGCAGGGTCCCCAGAACCAGTACGAGAGCCCACGATGGGCCGGCAGAGCTGAGCCTTACAAAAATGAAACAAAGCGAGGTGTTTTCACAGGCACAGGTTGCGGTCGGACCCGTTTGCTGTCCCCTCTCGGCCCAGATGCTTGGTTATTAACAGATCCTCGTCCGTCATCCAGGCAAGGGAGACACAGGCACACGGGTCTCGCCATTGATGACAATGGTGTTTTCTGGTGTTTTCCAGATAAAACAGGGTCTATTCTTGTGCTTGGAGCAGAGCAAAGGGTTGCCATTCTGCACAGCACGGTCAGGTCCACGTGGGTCCTTTAAGCAAGTCTCTGTCAGCTTCAGAGGCAAAGAAAACCCCCTGAAACCCATGTAGCCTGTATGGAGGCTGCTGGCAGAGTCAGCCCTGGGTGAACATCCTCGATTTGCTGCCTCCTGAAATGGAGCAGCTTTTAGAGTTTTGAGCTACAATTTGTATTCAAATGAAGGTCATTTGAAAGGTGTAACATAGTAAACAGTCATTATTTCATTTTGATAGTGGTACTAAAATTATAGTGTTGGTTGAATTATTTTAGTATAGGACCATTACTATCTCCCTAAAACACTTATAGGGATTTTTATATCGGTGCCGCAGTCCTGAAATTAAAGGAAAATTAAAAATCACACGGCTGTGGTAGGGAAGTAATTTTTTTTGCGAGCATGCCTTCGTTTTATCGTGCATTCTCTTTCCCTTACTTCTCCGCCGAGAGAGATGCGTGGCTTCTGTCGGGGGCTGCTGCTGCCAGGTTGCTGCCGCGGCCGTCCTCTCCCATCCCTGCCCTGCGTGTTTCTGCTCTGGCTGCGCCTCGTGCTGGGGCAGCATCCTGGTCGCGTGGCAGCTCCTGCCTGCTCCTTTGTGGTGCTCGTGGCTGGAGAATAATGCCTTTGAGAGTCAGCGATGCCTCAGCAGTGATCAGGCTTCGTGGGAAGAGGCATTGTGCAAAAATAAGATGGAAAACGGGAGGTGCTGCAGGGTCACTTTGGGGAGCTCCTGCAGAAGCCTGGGACGTTGCAAGCCTCTTGCTCCAAGGGTGGAAGCATCTCTTGCTGGTGCCTCCAGCTGCACAGCGTGTTCCTTGTACCTTCAGCCTCCAAGGTGTCTGCTGGCCGTGGTGCTGAGCGCAGTCCTGTCATGGCTGAGATGCCTTAGTGCTGCCATTGCTCTCCTGCCTCCCTGGGCAGCACCAAGCCTCCAGTGCTCGTGGTCCCAGAGGTGCCTTTGTCGGGGCAGACCCTGCTCGCCTGCGCTGGGCTGGGCAGAGAATTTGCCTTCAAGTTGTGTATCCAACCCAAAGCTTGGCGTGACCCTAAGCGCTGCCCAGCTGCCAAGCGTGTCAAGATGTGCCTTGACAGCAGCTACCACAGCTCCACAAAATGCATTAATTTACCTGAAATTTAAAGTATGCGAAAGGGAAGGATGGGGTGAGAGCAAGCGGCTGTGGGAGGAGCTGGGGGGATGCTCCTGTGCCCACAGCCCCCTGAAAATGCAGCTCTGCTGCCATGAGTCCTGGTACACAGGCCAGCTGCGTTCGGGTGACCAGGGAGGCTGGGGTGTTTGGGAAATGGAAGAGGGCAAGACAATCTTGGTGACTAGCTGAAGACTTAAGAAAAGTCGCTGCTTTTCCAGTCGGAGGGTTGTCCTCTCTGGTCTGACCCCCGTGGCACGTGGCTCTGTGGCAGGAGCCCGTCATCCCCCGCGGCGGGGCAGCCGGCGCGCTCAGCACCCAGGCGAGCTCTGAGGGCTCCCCTTGCTGAGTGCCAGGGAGACAGCGTCTCCCACGGGCCAGGGCTTCATCGGCCACCTCTACAATTTAGACTGTTTTTAATTTTTTTCTATAAAGGATGGTGCTGTGGTATCACCTGGCTCCAGTGCTCTTTGTGAGCATACTGTATTTAAAAAATACTCATGTAGAGCTGTAGAGACACTTAAAATCTCTCTGCCTTTATTTTCTTTTAGGAATGCATGTAATAGAAGTTGGAGTTAATAGAATGACAGTAATTTCCCCCACCGGGGCCACCGGGTGAGGGTGGCTGGACAGCACGCGGCAATTACAGCTGCTATTAGGTGGAAGGGTTGATGCGCAACGGGCTGCACGTGAAGCAGGGGCTCTCGGACGTGAACGAAATCTTAATTGTGAAATTCCCGTAGCTTATTACAGCTGCCTTCATTAACATTTTCACACTTGGCTGGCTAACAAATGAGGAGAAGGGCTTTCTGTACCGCTGGATTTATAGTGCTGCGATCCGCTCCGTGCCTCGGCGCGTGCCCGAGGCCTGGACCCTCACCCTGTCTGGGCTCCTGCTGAGGCAGAGGGGACTGCAGGCTTTTTATGGAAGGGAGAGTAAAAATCCAGGTATTCTGCGAGTATTTTTAGTGAAAATCTTTATTGGCAATAAGCTGATCCTCAATAAAATGTAAGAATACTGTGCAAATAAAATTCCCTTTAATTTATAATTCCTTCAAGAATTTAAGATTAAATTTCTGTTTTCTAGCTGCGTCTTTGTCAGAGTTCACTCTGTGTTTTGATCTGGGTTTTATGGGTTTTTGGGGGTTTGTTTGGTTTTTTTATCTGTCGTTGCTTAAACTCTGGGGGTTTTCGGTTGCACGAGGAGGATGCCAGTGTATATCCCCTGGGAAAGAGCATAAACTCTTAAACCGTGGAAGTTTTGGTGCTTGAATGGTACTGAAGCTGACATAGATGATGCACCAACCATGGCAGCTGTTGGCTGTGGAGGGCCACTGTGTCGTGCTGCAGGTCAAGCACATTCCTGCTGTGCCTTCCCCAGCCTTGCTGTGCCCCATCCTGCTCCAGCTCCCAGCTTTGCTGCTGGAGCGCTCCATGCTGGCAGTGTGAAGATGTTTTCATGATGAAATTGAGGGGCTCTCAAGTGCAGGGTGCTGTCGGGGTGGATGGTCTCCATCCTTGGGTGTAGGTTGTTCTTGTAGAGCAGCTCCTCAAGGGGTTTCAAATGAGGGAGGAAGCCTGCAGCTGGATTGGGGTGCCCTCAGAGATGAGTGCAGCAACCTGTTCCATATTTATTATGGGCAACAATTTGACTAAGGGAGAATTTAGATTAATAACATTCAGCCCGGAGAAGTAATTTCCTTTGAGAAAACGATTTACATGCACTCTGCCAAAAAGAGCTGTCACCGTGCGCTCTCGTCGTGTCAGCTCCAATAATGAAGTTGGAAATAACATGGGAGGTTAATAGGTCCTACTTATCTCCTTAGCACCGGAAAGGAAGATTTACAGTGCGGAGCCTGGTTTGCATATTTCCCTTGGAAATGGAAAGGTTTTTCCCAGGCGAGACTGATGAGATGCTGCGGTTACAGGCTGTCCACTCTGCTGCCGCTCACGGCCGAGGCGTGAAACCTCCATCCTGGGGGACGTGCTGGTGGGCGGCACCGTTCCGGGATCGCTGCCCGGGGACTGTGCAGATGCCCGTGCCACCATTCCAGCAGTTGTTCTGTTTAACTGGCGAGGTCTTCTCTAGGCCTGGAAGTTCATACAGACGTGGCTGCTGCGCAGTGGTGAAAAGATGGTTTGAAGCCTGGTGGGTTTTCCTCGGGAGCCGCCCATGGCGTGCGAATGGGGAGGTCACCTGGAGGTGGGGGGGCGGCACTGGCGCGGGGAACGCCAGCCTTGCCTCCCGGGCTGCTGCCTGTGTGACGCCATCCTCCGGGCACGCGTTATGAGGTTTGTCCTGCCTTAGCCCTGGGGAAGATGAGCTACGTGATGCTCCGTGGGGCTGGGAGCTGCCAGGCTCTGCTGGTGCCTCAGCCAGGACCTGCTCCGTTAATTAGAAATAGTAACGACCTTGTCATCGCTGGCGAGGACGCTGCTGCCTTGGCTTTCGGTGAGGATGAAGTCGCTGGAGCCGCCCCTGCGATTGCACCTCTCCTCGCCTCGCTTACGTCCAGGCGACGCAGCCTTGTCACTTCGGATCACTCTTGCTGAACTCCCCGAGGACTCGTGGCACGTTATGGGCCATTGCGGGAGCTATTCCGTTTCACACAGCAAAGCTATCTGTGAGTTACAGGAGTGCACAAACGCTCTCAAACCCTGCTGCTGTTCTCCTCCCGTCCCCTGGCTTTTTAGAAAATAGCTTTCTAACCGCTGTTCTCTCCCAGCAGAGCTGTGTTTGAGTCCTCAGCAGGTTGTTGGGCTCTTCCATACTGGGAGTGAAACAAACTTCTTTTTAAAAAATAGAATCACTCCCTCTCGATCGTTCTAGTCCCATGGTGCACTGAAGTCTGCTTAAAAAAATAACTCCAAAAGGGATAGGATTTTTAATAAATGTTCTGTCTAGCACAAACTGTAAAATATTCATTTAAGTTGGTTATTTCATATTACTGAGCAAGTGCGAGAAGAATTAACTTTCTGAACTGCTTAAGGTACAATTCAGTAATAACCTGAGCCATTTAATGAATGAAATATTTAACATAATTTGCATACATTAAGTGATGGGATACGGAGTATAACAAATGTAATGCTGATGACACCCAGGGAAGGAAAAGAAGAGGTAAACTTTGATGCTTTCCCCTATAAAATAGAGAGAGCTTTAACAGGCATGAGGTGACCAAGCAATTTGTTCTCAGCAGGTCTCTTCAGGAGGAGGCAGCTGCAAATTCACATGTGCTCAGAAACTGCAGTTCATAATCGGAACAGTGGCAGGGCTGGATTCTCAATTATGCCCAGTTAATATGGGACTTCCAGTTAGCTTTCAGTAACAAGTGCATTTTAATTCATTTTCTTCTCTGTAAGTGGCCACCCTTCTGGAAACTATATAATGAAGTTAAGTGCTCCAGAGAGAGAGCGTGTGTGTAGATATATATAAGAGTACAGATACCTGGGACAGGGGTGGCTGCCGGGTGGCAGCTGTGGGGAGCACAGGATGGACCCAAGGGCGACTGGCACCACACACTGCAATCCAGATACGGCAGCACCGTTGCCTCATTCAGAAGCTCTGTAACCTTTCATGGCTTCATCACACTCCTCGCAGCCTGGCCCTTCCCTCTCCTCGCTGCCGCGCTGGGCAGAGGCGTCTGTCATGCTGCGTGCTCCGAGGATCCTGCATCACCTGGAGGTGATGCCATTACCCAGCCACTCGCGGCCTCTTTCTCTTCCAGTCCCCATTACTCTGCGTTTCCTTTCCCCCACCGTGGGCTCCGTGTCTGTCACACAGATCGCTGGCTCAGTTTTGCAGTTCCTGTAGGTCTCTCGGCTGGTTTTCCAGCCTGTCTGATCCTCACGTGTAAATGCCCTCTGTCACATCCAAATGCCACCACGTCGCTGCTCGCCCTCCGGCTCGTTGGTAGGTGCTGAGCAGTAAAGGAAGTCGGCTGAAGACTGAATGTAAAAGGAGCTGGGCAGGGAATCCCAGGGAGTGCAGAGCTCCTTGAGGTCAAAACTGACTCTCAGGAACCTTAAATGCCTAAAGACCGAGATGAACAGGATAATTCTGAAAGGCATCCACTCCTTAGTTAAAAAAGGTGTTTTTTAAAAGGTGTCTATTTCTATAAGCTGTGAAGTGAGCCCATTGCTGGGGGCAGGGGACAGGCTCAGGTGGGCACTGGAGATCCCCTCTTGGCAGCTGGATTTGGACTACCTGAGAAGGGAGAGGGTTGGGTTTGTCCCCACTGTCTATTGTCTTTACAGCAGTTAATGTTACCCTAACGTTACCCTACAACAGTTAATGTTGCCCGAAAAATGCTCTGCTTTCATAACGGGCAGTTTTGTTTGTGTTGAATAAGCTTTGTTTGATTTCTGGAGCCATTCATTAACAGGATCAGGGCTGTAAATTGGAGCCAGTTAGGTCTAAGAGCTGCTTTAAGAAGCTTTTTCCAAAGCTGGAAGGTTAAAATGCCGCGAGCGAAGCGTCCAGCCCTGCACACGGGGAGCTGGGCGGCAGCCCCGGTAGCACTGGGGCCGGTATCCTCTCGCTGGGCTGCGCCCCTGGCAGCCGCGGGTGCTGCAGCCGCTCCGTGCGCAGGGGCTCACCCTTTTTCTATATTTAGCGAGAAATGTATCAGCATCCTTTTCCTCCCCGAGTTCCCCCTGGGAGCAGAGCTAGTAAATAGCTGTTGCGCTAAAAATAACACCTGCGCCAGCCCTTGGCAGCCTCTCCCCAGCTCCCACCCCCACCCTGGGAACAGATGTTTGGATTTATGATTATTTATATTTAAAAAGAAAAAAAGCACAGCAGAAATCAACCACTTAAAAATGTAAAGACCATGAAACCGCCTGTAATGCTTAACCTTTGGAAAACATTATTAGTGCTCTCAGCCATCTCTTCTCTAATAAAAGAGGAGGCAGCCCTGGCACAGCCTGCAGTGATTTTCCAGCGTTGCTGGCAGCCGGAAGGTGACCGGGATTGTGCGTGCGGCTCCGGGAGCACGCGTCCCTTGCGCTGTGCTCGGGGTAATACCAGCCTTGGCCCCGTTTGGACACCAACCTGCTGGGCAGCTGCTTTCCGAGGAGAAATGCAAGAAATCCTGGGCAGCTTGCTGCTCTGCCACAGCTCAGGGTTGTAAACAGCTTTTGTCACACAAGTAATGCCCTTTTCTTTTTTTCTAATCTTGTCCTTTTTTTCTTAAATATTCTCTTGAAAGCAGGGAATGAGTAAAATCTCAGAACTCTGAAAATAGCTCGCAAAGAATTTATGGCTCCCTGGTGCTGCTCTGGTTTTAGGATGTTTCCTTTCTGTTCAAGTGTATCGTATGGTTTTGGATTGGTGTGTGAATTGCCCAGGGATGAAAACCAGCAGGTCCTTCTCAGGGGTCAGCTCTGCTGTGACACCCCAGACAAATGGCCCTGGCTTGATGGTCACGGCCGGGTACCTGCCTAGAGCGGAAACATTTCTGCTTCCGTGCCCCATGCAGAAGGGAGGATGGTTTGACCGTGGCCATGAGCATAACGAGTTGTACAGGAGCTGATCCCATCCCTTAATCAGTATTCGTGAGCCTCTCCAGGAACCCGGCCTGTCGTTCCCAGTTCTGTGAACAATCCCCTGATGGACTGGGGGAGAACTGGGGAAAAACCAAACCAACCAAACAAAACCAACCAACCCAGCAGCACCAGCTGGGAACTGGAAATTGCACCTGAGTTCCAGTAGCTATTCTTCATGTTTGGTGATCGGTTATTTTTTCTTCCTTTTTAAACCTCAAGTAACAGTTAAAAGGAGGAGGAAGAGCTTAACGAGCCATGAACGCTTAAAATGAGGAAAGGGAACCCTGCACTTCGATTTACAGCGCGAATGGTTTGGGTCTTACCTCAGCCTGTGAAAAAGCCCTCTACTTTCTAAAGTGTTTGAGTTTTTCTTTGTACTCGTGCTGTTGCGGGCTGGGACCCTGCGGACCCCTGCCCACCTCCTGGCTCCAGAGCTTGGCCCCTGGCTGCTCCCTCCTGCCCAGGGGAAGGAAGGAAGATGTGTCTCTTAAGTGGTTGTGTAATGGGATGGTATATAAAAATAACACAGCTTTGGGAGGTCACTTGTACCCCGTTGACAGCCTGGGGTTTGGCTGAGGTTTGTTTGGCGGATGTTTGGGGAAGGGAACAAACACCTGCAGGTGTTTGATGGTGCTCGCCCGGCAGCGCGATGGAGAGAACCGACAGCAGAAGACCTTAAACTCCATTTTCTTGTCTCTGGGAAGATTTAGGATGATAGCTGGGTTCTAGAAATAGAATTCTGGAGCCTCGTCACTGCAGTTAACTGGAGGGGTTTTGGGTCTAAGCATCAGGGTGACCCAGAGAGGCTCTGATGAAGGAGTGGGCACCGCGCTTTGCATCGCTGCAGGCGGGGAGCTCTTGCTTTCTGCTAATAGCTCTGTAGCCTGCAAGTAATGAGCAATTAATTATAGAAATATTTCAATAATGCTTTTTCTGGCTGCCTCTACTTGTTTACTCCTATGTTTGATATTGGTCCTTCTTCCATTTAGAGATTTTTTTTATTTTAATGGAGCAATCCAGGACTCTTGCAACTCTTACAGACGCGTGCAGCAGAGCAGCATAAGGTGATGGGGTGGATGTGCCTCTGGGAAGGACAGCCAAATTCTATTAGTCTCTCGTAGAGCCCTGTCCTTTTGGGATCTTGGCTACTTCAAAAAACACTTGGGAATTATAGTGGCACACTGCACAGCTTCATTTCAAATGCTTTTCATAAACTTTCCTTGCCTTTGCTGTGCTCAGGTATGGGGCTGCAAACGCCGTGATGCTCCGGGCTCCATCTGTACAATTTTATCTGTTCCTGGGTATGAAACGGGAAAAATTACGGGGGCGATGATAACGAGTAGCGTTTGGTGATTTTGTTACGGTTGAATGTTGTTTGCACAGTGATACAGGGGCACTTGTGCAATATTTACAGAGCACCTTTCAGAGCTGGGCGAGCCTTCTATGTAAACAACACAAATGGAACAGAACGATTAAATAATCATTTAAGGTAAAGCAACTCCTTTATTTAGCCAGATCCTCAGGAGAGGAGAGATCCTGGCACTTGGAGGGCAGGAGGGAGTGTATGAAGCATGAAAGCAGCAGCTTCCAGGACTCCCATTTTACACTAATTGAGATCTCGGGGCTCAGTTCATCACAGGACGGTGCCGCTTTAGCTGAGAGAGTCAAATGTCCCAGTTACAACTATTTCCAGATTTCTGTGCTTTGTGGCTCTTGGTCTGACCAGTGTCATCGTTCAAACGCAGCTTTTATCATGATTTAATATGTATCTTTTAAGAAGGATTTTAATTCCCTGTTTGAAATAAGAAAACGGCATAAATCACAGACAGAATCTTTTAACATTTCCAGTTTTAAATGAATTCCTGTTGAGAGTCTCTTAAGCCAGATTTATATCTGATTCTGCATTGAACTGTGTCGTTATGTGGGACTGAAAAACTCTTACAAAATTAGGCATAATGCAAAAACATGCTGAAAAGACAGTTCTGCAGGAATGTGGAACATTATTATGTTAGAGAATATTGGAGTGAGGAATATGCAGAAAGGGGCAATTACCGGGGATAGTTTCCCTTTAATGAACCTTGTGCGGTTCCTTGGTGAAAGGTTTGCTGCTGTCTCCTTGCAAGAAAAGGCAAATTGAGAAAGCGCTGATATTTTCACCCCAGCTGGCGACAGCAGGACGACAGCTCACGTGCGTCTTTAAATCACAGGGTTTAATCCAAGGTCATTTAAAGGAAAGAATAATAATAATAAAACAAACATGTAATGATTTGTGGGTATTTTCCAGTAACTAAAGATTGGGCATTATTTAATATTGCTCCGTTTTACTGACTATCACTTGGTTTGGGACCTAAATGGAAGATAAAATCTATCGTAATCGCATTAGGCACTGGCTGATTCAAGGTCTGACTTTGCTGATACTCGCGACTAACGGTACCTCTGAGCCAGGCGGTTCAGGACGGCCATTGCTAAGTGTGTTTGTGCAGAATTATGTTCTTGCTGTTTGAAAGACCCATTTCATAGTTCAGTTTATCGTTGTCTGTGTGTATTTGGCAGGTGAAATTGCTGTGCACATCTCACTTAACTCTGGGGTCTGTTAACTGCTGCTTATTCGCTTGAGTGGGGTTTTTTTTTCCTCTCCCTTTTGTGTGTTTTAGAGAAAATTATTTCTTGTTTTAATCCAGTTTCTTCATACCACGTTTAGTCTTGAAAATAAAGCATTTAAGGTGTCCATTTGCTACATTATAGAAGTTGAAAAGTGACAAGGTCTGGCCACTCTGAGATCTGGTTATGCTGACCTGGAAGAAATGCCTGGTTTAACTGAGCTGAGCCTTACCAATCTGTGCAGCTCAGTCGGCGTTTTCCTTCTAGCAATAAACGATCTCCCGTAACTTCTCCAGTTAAAAATGTTAATGAAAGGTATATCAGAGTGGGCTGAAGTCCTGTGTGTGCTGGAAAAAGATGTATGAACGTGGTGTAAAATAATCAGTAAGTTATCAGCATAAAGCATCTGAATTTGCTGGGCTGCAGGAGAGCAGTTAAGTGGGGATGCTCCAGGACAACTTCACCTGGAGAGATCAAGTTCTCCATTTCCATGAAGTCTCCCTTGAAGTATTTGGGTGTAGGTGTAAGACTTGCTGTGGCTTGTGTCTGGGTGATGTTGACTGTGTGTCTGACCCCTTTTTTCATTTCTTTTTTTTCCTCTTTGATTTTCGTTTCCCCCTTGTTCATTCCTGTCTCTCTCTAAGTTTCCTTTGGGAATGTGTCTGAGCCTGTTTGAAGTTGGTTTTCCTCTTGCGCTGAGCCTTTCGTTGGTTTTGCTCTTTTCGTCCCTTAACTTCAGGAGTTAAGCCAAGCTGCAGCAGTGCTGAAGCTTGAGGGGCTGGAGCCCTTTTGTCCCTGCGTTAGGTGCGGCTGCCCCGGCGCTGCTGCGAAACGCCTTCGCGGGCAGATGGCTGGATCCGCTATCGGAGCTCAGGATTCCTAAATGTCACCCTATAATGTCTAATTAGGCTTGCAGTTTGAAGACATCATGTACTTTAATTGAAAACTTGTAAGAGTAATCTATTACATTTTTTTTCCGTTAAATTAATAGCGTGGACCTTTAGCAGATGGTTAGCGAGACGCAGTTATTAATGAAAACATCCACTGCCTGCAATCCAGCCGCTTGTCGCTGTGCACGACGCGGAGAAGCACGCCATGCATCTCCCCAGCCAAACGCGCTTTCTGCTCCGTGGCTTTACTCCCCTGCCGTGCCGATCAGGTCCCACGGCCGCGTGGTACCTCCCTGCCCAGACTGAAGCTCCACAGCGGGGTTTTTGCTGGGGGAGGCTGGGTGCAGGAGCTGGCAGCAGCCAGCAGGCTGCAGATCCTCTGCCGCTCTCCGGAACGCGAGGGAAAGCAAGGAACGCTTTGGGCCCCCAGGTTTGCGGGTTTTTCATCCATTAGGGTAGTAGACCAAGTGATCTGGCTTAAGCTGTTTAATGGTATTTCCACGGGTCTAAACAAGCGCCTCTGCTGCGTGCAGGCACCGTGTTTAATAGGGATGAGCTCTGCTGTCTGTCCCCACATCCTGATGGGTGAATGGCACTGGGTCGCATTCACCAGTCCCAGGTTTTCGTAACAAATCTTTTGTTCACACCCCCACCCTCCCCACCCCCCTTCACAGCTCCCCTCTCCCTCTCCTATTGCGTTGCTGCTTCCCAGGGGGAACACGTGGCAGCAGCAGAGACTGGGGAAAGCCAGAATATTTATCACTCTCTCCTACGCAGACGCTCTAAAACAGCTTCTGCAAAATAAATTTCCTGTAAGACCCTTCTGGAGCAGGGTTTGGCCGATTGCTCCAGGAATAAAGATAAGTCTTTTTCTTCTCCAGGCGACTGGCTGGGACCCACAACAGTGGTGGCTCAGGGAGCTGCCACATCCTGGCCACTTGTGGTTTTTCTGTCTGGCAGAAAATGGTCATTTAAAAGCCAGCTGTTTTCTGGAGGAGCTGTGGTGGTGGGAGCACCTTGTGTAAGGGCCTTCAGGTGACTGATGGCGAAGGGCACCCCAGGCCAAGAGCATCTCTCTGGGGTGGAGGATGCTCCGAGGGAGGAGCATCAGGGACTCAGAGATCCACGTTTCCCAGTTGCACCTCATCTCTGCAGAGGAGGAATCTGCATCAGCTCCAAGGAGGTGAAGTCTGAGTCCCAACAAGGCAGGGATCTCTCTTCCCCAGGAGTGCTGAGGACATGGGGACTGATGCCATTTATTCCCGTGGAGGTTTGGTGGATGGCAGCTCCCAGGACAGGGAGCCCCTTGGTGAGGCAGAGACTGTAAACGGTTCAGTTAGATAGCTGCAGATACTGATATTAAAACCCAGCTTCCATCTAATTAGATACAATGTTAGCTGCTGTACTCTTACTCAATTAGAAAAATACATTTTAAATGATGTTTTGATTTATTTTTGTGTTTAATTCAGTTGCAATGGAAGAGGCAGAGTAGGAACTGGGAAGTTTGCCTTCAGGTACCTTGTGTCGGAGCCAAATGAGGTGACACTGCACGGCCCCACTTCACAGAATCACAGAGTGGTGGGGGTTGAAAGGGACCCCTAAGGGGCCTCTGAAGATCATCTAGTGAACCGCCCTGCCAGCGCAGGACAGCTTCGCCCACCGCCTCTCTGGGGACAGTCAGAGGAGTCCCATCGGAGCGCAGGGCTGCGGTGGGGCTGGGCGGGCTTTTGGAAGAAAATTCCTGGCATGCTTTGGAGAACCAAAGCCACACAAGAACAGCCGGAGAACCTGCGCTGTCTTGTCTTGGCAAAATGCAACACTAGGAAACCTGTGTCCCACCAGCCTCCAGTTGTGTCACTGCTGTGGGTTGTCAGTAAAACCGTGGCTGTGTTTGGGTTTGTTCCCGTGCTCAGCTTCAGAGCACTCGGGCCAACGCTGTTGCTTTGGAAAGCAGGTAATACTTCAAGACCAGAACAAAAGCACGACCTGCAAAAGGAAAAAAACCCACTTTGGTGTAAAGGTTTTTTTTGTTGTTGACAGGTATTCGTCAGCCTGGCGTCAGCTTGACTCGCGTTTCTCTTCTGGTTGCTCCAAACCTTTGCTTTTCTCTTCCTTCTGATTTCTCTCCAGCTCACTGAGCAACATCCCTTTCAATGACATGTTGCTATTTTAGGCCAAACAACTGGATGAATGAAACGGCATTGCAATTTTTGTTCCAGTGATGCTAAACAAGGTGGTGAGAACTTGTTCTGTGTGGCTCTCGGGTCAGTTTGTTCTTGTAAGACTCAGAATATTAATGGTTGTGAGAGCGGTGACGGCTAGAAAATGAAAACTGCCTGATCCCAGCTGAGGAGGTGCTACGTAATCAACATGAATTTGGGTTTTCATTTTGGAGTGGAAGGACGATGAGGAAGCGATGGGCTGGAATTTGTCTTTATAGCAGTGAGGACGTGGAGATTTCCTAAGAGAACAGACGAGCTTGCTTAAGAGATCACAGCTTTATTAGCTCTGTGGTATAAACCCAGAGATATGCACAAACTCTCCTGCTTTCCCTTAAAACATGTATATATTTCAAGCTTATTAATTTGGCTGTGTATAACTCCTACAGAGTAATAACTTGAAATTCAGACTTTTTTTTTTTTAATTTTGGAAAAAATGATTTATTAGTTTGAAAGGGGATGGTGGCCTGACCCACCTGGCACAGGGAATCCTCTTTGGGTTCCAGTTCCCCTTTTCTTTTGAGAGGTCAGGTGGGAGTTGCCGATGCCCTCACAGCCACGCAGAGGTGAGCTGGGGGGAGAGAGACGCTTCTTGAGTCTGTGGCTTTGGCCAGTGATGCCAGTGAGCTCGTGCCAGGGAGGGTTTGGGCTGGGAGCTGTATGGGGTGATCGCCCGTGGCTCTGTTGGGCAGTGCCTCAGAGCTCGCAGCCCTGCTGGCTCTGGAGCTGGGGTCTCAGCGTGTGGAGCCAAGCCGGTGCCAGCTCCTCTCAGAGCACAGGGCGCTGCTCGGGGTGCGCTTGCCGGGCACTGCCTGTTCTCCCCACACCTTTGCGGAGGGGCAGGGCCTGCATCCTGAACATTGCACGCAAGAGCATCTCCTGTGGGCCAAAGCACAGGCTCAGGGGCTGTCTTCTGCCAGACAGGGGTGTTGGGTGTGAGTTCCAGAGCTTTACGTAGCCATTTCTTGTTCTTCCAAATGTGTGTGCTCACGGCAAGCCCTTCAGCTCGAGTCAGAGCAGCGCCTGCGGCTTTCCTGTCCCTGTGGTGGGTAAGGGCCTCTCCCACCCACTGGTGGGGATCCCTGCCTGCCAGCCCATCCCCTGCCCACCGGCCGCGTCCTGTACACGCCGAGCAGAAGCGGCTGTGCAGAATGCAGGGGCAGGCACTGTGCAGGGCGCTGCTCCCAGCTGCTCCCGGTCCCGCTCTGCCACAGCTCCCTCTTCACGGCAGCCGGGGCCCGGGAGGTGAGGCCAGGCCGCCTGCGCTGCTGCGGCTCCGGCTGCTGATGCGCCCTTGTTAAATATTGAGGGGCCGAGGAGCCGCAGTCACGCAGCGCGGGCGGCAGCGCGGGGCCGGCTGTCCTGCCGCTGCCATCCCCCGGCCTGGGCACCCAGCCCAGCACCCAGAGCTGGTCACGTCTGCGACTCGTCCCTCCGCTCGGCCCCCACGGGCCTGACTGGGTGGCTCCCGCCGGGCTGCTGCGGGGAGGCTGCAGGGAGAGGTTTGGGGAGGCCGGAGGGAGGGCGGAGGGAGAGGTTTGGGGGAGGCTGCAGGGAGAGGTTTTGGGGAGGCTGGAGGGAGAGGTTTGGGGAGGCTGGAGGGCGAGCGGTGGGAGAGGTTTTGGGGAGGCTGGAGGGAGAGGTTTGGGGAGGCCAGAAGGAGAGGTTTGGGGAGGCCGGAGGAGGAGGTTTGGGGAGGCTGGAGGGCGAGCGGTGGGAGAGGTTTTGGTGGCAGTTGTGCAGAGCACGGGAGGCCGCGCGCATCCTGGCTGGTGCAGCTAACTTGGCTTTGCATTCAAACTGATAAACGGGGGATGCAAAACAAAAATAAATGTTCATTTATATAAAATGCTTTCAGCTCAAGCAGCAAACTATAAATTAAACCACTGCATTATATGACCGAGTTTAGGATAAGACATAACTTGTGTGATTTTAATGTTAAATTATCTAATTGATTTATAGGGTGCTTCCATTAGCTGATCAAATTAAACCTTTTTTCCTCGCCAGCGTCTTGTGAACTATGACCATGGGCCTTAGTCCTGCAGGCCCTCGCTTTAGGTGGGAAAGCCACGCTCCGCGTGTTGCCATGAGGTTGACAGCCACGGTCAGAACCAGAGGTGGATCTGCACAACTTCCAGTACGCCCACCTTTCTCATCAGTGCTCGCTCGGTTTACTGGCCGATGTTGTCTCCAGAGCTAGGCTTTGGAGGGGTGTGGGGCCAGGTGAGACGTCCCAGCCGAGGGGCTGCTGCCCTCGCCCACAGAGATGCTCTTCGGTGGCCTCAGTGTGGGTGTCCTCACCCACAGACTCTTGGGTGGTCTCAGGGTCCACCCAGTGCTGCTTACCCTCACTGGTGCCTCGCAGGCACTCGCCGCCGGCGATGAGTCAGGCGTTTGCCACGGGTGCATGTGCCCTTTTATTTCCTTTGCTGGCTTTATAATTAAACAGCGGAGCCCAGGACAGAGCTGGGGCTTCAAAGCCTGGTTCTGTCTCCTCTGACCTTGCTGGTGCCACGCTGCCTTTTGTTTGTAATCTCAGGCAAGAAGCAATGGAAAAGGGTTTGATAGGAGACAAAAGCAAACAATAGCCTTGCTCCAAAGATACAATGAATGGGATATAATTGAATTTTTTTGGTGAAGACATTGATTTGACCCTGTAAGACAAGCAGAGTGAATCATTAGGGGAATTAACACACATTAAAATTCAGGTTGGGATTTTTATTTTTTTTTTTATCAGAGGGCTTTTATTGTGCCTTCAGTTTTGTTTTTAATTATTTAATGACTTTGTGTCTCCCAGTGATAAATCTATTTCTTCCCCCGTTTCTCAGAAGCAGTGGCAGTGCTGGTGTGACAGAGGGGCAGATGCCCATGCCCAGCAGCTGGTGAGTGCCAGCTCCTCGCCTGCAGCCCTCCTGGGGGCAGATGGGCACACGCTCTGAAACAGCGTCTCTTCCAAACTGTTGATGAAACATCAGAGTTAATCTGGCCACTTTATTCTGCGCCTTTAAGAGGGTTTTTTTTTTTTTCCAGTATGCATATAGCAAAAACTCTGCAGGAATTTATTTCTTGCCAGAAGCTGGTGGGATGTGGTGTTTGGGAGGAAAATTTCCAGATGGGCTGCACGGCGCAGGTTTGACCAGCTTTTTTTTCATGACTTGAGCTGCTTGGGACCACCCTTAGCTTGGTTTGGGGTTTGCTTGGAGGCGTTGCTCGGCTGCAGGTCTGTGTGTGTGCTGCCTAAGTTGTCTCTTACTGAAAAGCATCTCCTTTTGCTCCTGCCTCCAATCTCAGAGCATCTGCTGCCACACGTGGTACCTTTCTGTTTGCTGCCAACCCTGCCTTCTGCGGTTTGCAGGGGCTTTCCTGGGTGAGGGACACAAAGTCATACAGTCACAGAAAGCAGAGCATTTAAGCAGCGAGATGCAGAGGGGGTTTGCCAGTACACCCTGGGCCTATCCGTCCCATCCCAGGGACAGGCTTTCCATGCAGGCCGCAGGCACTGCCAAGCTCTGCTGCTGCTGTCCCTGATGTGCACAGCTCTCCTCTGTGCTTCCCTTGGAAAGACAGCATTTTTCCGTGCAGCACCAGTTTAGGGTTTACCCAGGATATGCCTGTAGCTGGAAACTCTCCTTTTTGCCTGGCTCGGTGCTGCGTGTGTTCGCCGCAAGCATCTCTGAGTCATCCCGCAGTTCTGCTCCCGTTCGAGGTGGCAGACGAGCGATGACTCTCCTGGAGCCTTCCTTGGTGCTGGTGTAGTGACAGAAGCTGGCGCACAGGTGTCAAACCGTCACCAGGCGTTCCCGACGGCTTCTCCCCGGCACAGCGTGTGGTTGTGCAGCCAGAGTGGCCACCAGCCCCTCTCCCTCCACCAAACCTCCTTCAGACGCTGCCTGCCTGCTGTCGCTGGTGATGCCGAGATGTCCCGGTGAAGGACGTGGTGCTCTGGGGTTGCAGGTGGGCACAGGCGGGGTGAGCAGACAGTGCAGGAGGGGTTTGGGGATTTTGACCTGTTCATGCACCAGTCCTTGTAATTCTGGGTACTCGGGGCACGAAGGCAGCGTAGAGGATTCGCTGTCTCTCTGCTGTACATGCTAATTTATAGTGGTGCCGTGAGCTAGATTTTCCTTGTTATCCAAGGTATTTCCTCTGGAGGAGGGAAATCAGGCTGTAATATGTCATTAAGCAGAAAGCCTGGGGGAGCTCCTATCCTAGTTGATGCAGATACTTCTTTTATCCTGTTAGGAGAATTGAATTATACATTTTGAGTTGTTTGGAGATCCAGTCTGGAGTCTGGTTGGAGCTGTGGCTTTCTGTACGATGGCAGCAGGGGCCAGGGCTGCCCATCCATCTCGGTGACACCTGCGTGCGCTCAGTGGGTCACCCACCTGACTCCATCCTCAGCTCGTTCTTTAGCTTGCCTAATTCTGCTGGGCAGGCCCAGGCCAGCAGTAGCAAAACACATGTTCTGCCTCCAAACAGGAGCCTCTTGCTGCTGCAGCTCCTCCTCAAAATGAAGATTTTGAGCGTGCAGGACATAGGCTGGCTGGAAGGAGTAAAGCCAACAAGCCTAGGGTAAGACTGGCGTTCATTCACCTGGAACACTGGGTTTCTGTTCTGTAGCGGAGTGTTTATTTGACCACAAAAGTTAAAATTGCTTTCTTCTCCTTACAGCAAATTGAATTTTAGTAGGAAGAGGCAAAATCCCATGCTAATCCAAAGCCCACCCACCCTGCCTGTTTTTGCAGGGTGGATCAGCTGGATACAGCTCTGCTTTGAGGGGATTTATTCTGTAGGTGGCTGCTCACGCAGACCGTCGTCCATGAGCGTCCAGGGCTCTTGGTCTTAGAGGATGTTTCAAGAGCTCCCTCCGGCATTCAGTGGTGCTCATCCCCTGGTATCTCCAAAGCTTGTCTTGCTGTGATGTAGATTTGTAATGTAGCGAGTTGAGGACATAATGTGGGATGGGCTGGGAGTAAAATTCTGCAGACTGCAGCACATTTGGTGGCAATACTGTGCTGACATTAAAAAGGAAAAAAAACCAAACCAGAGATCTTGTTTTATATTTTCTGAAGAATTTAAGTTGCAGAGTAGCTTTTTGGCTTTTTTTTTTTTTTTTTTTTAAAATATATATATATATGTGCATAAAATCAGTAGTTGGCTCCTAAAACTCACACCCTGCATCAAAGCCGCAAGTTAATGCTGCATCGGTGGCTCCTGCACGGAGCGATGGGCAATGCCTTGTTGGGGCTCAGTGGAAATCTGGGGCCAGACCTTTTTGATGGTACAGTGTCCAAATTTTAGTACTCGCATCTAATTAACGTGTGGCTTCAGTAAAAGTGCAAGGTTTGGCGTGTTCTCTGGGAAGGTCACGAGTGTAGACGCTGTGCCAGAGACTGGTGTCCTGGTGGAGGGCTGCCCCAGCCTATTCTGGTACTGAACTTCACGTGGCAGTTAGCCAAAAAATGAGAGAGAGGTTTTTGGAGTGTCGTGTTGCTGCTCCTCCTGGCTCGCATGGAGCCGACGCTGCTCCCATTGTCTGCTGCCACGGTAATCGGTTAAAAATGCAGAGTCGGGCTTGGGAAGTGCGGGGTGAGGTGGTGGATTCTGGGAGAATTTATTTGCAGTGTAAACATGTTGGTCAGGAGTCATTAATATGACATTCACACAACTCTAATAAAGTACATAACACGGAGATCTGGCACCGCTGCAATACCCAGAGGACATTAAGTATGAGTCTTAAAACCAAGAGTATTGGAAACAAGATATTTTTACGTCTCGTTTGGGAGTAATATAATTGCATTTTGTGGCTCTAGCAGATGCTTGGGCCAGCTGGTTGGAGAGCACTGTGGATTTTTTTAGCTTTGGTACTATACAGCTACAGCCCTTATATAGAACTGTCCTCAAACAAAATAATAAAAAAAATGCATCTCTGGTTTGGAAGGCCCGTTTCTGGTGTGCGATGTGTTCTACCTTCGTGATGGCGCAGCCTGGAGACGCTGCTGTTGCAGCAGCTCTGGAGATCAAACTGTGCCTGGGCAGCTGAAGATGCAGGGCAGCTCACTGACCTTTCTGCAGAGCTCCAGCTCTTGCAAGTCCCTCTCCGAGAGGGAATTTTTGGAAGAGAACCATCAAAACCCTACATATTTCTGAGTATATCTTGGGGAAGGGAGGAGGTGTGGGGAAGTTTATTTCCAGCAGCCTGTGGACTGCAGCGCCATGGGTTCTGGACCCTCTTGAGGTGTCAGGGTGTTGCTGGTATAGTGTCAGCAGCTGTCGTGGTTGGGGAGGTCGCTGGTCCCCCATCTCCTGCAGTTCAGGTCGCCCCGCTCTCTTCGGGGCCCACTGGCGATGCTCAGCCTGCCCCACAGCTCCTCCAGGTTTGCACCACGGAAATTGATGGGTGGCTGTCCCATGCTCGTTGGGCGTACGTACAAGCACCATTGTGAATTATCTTGCCAGTGCCAATAATTTCCTGCAAACAAATTGGTTCTGATCTGGAAGTAATCGCCCGTATCATTCCTGCAAGTGGGAGTGATGACTTATGTTGATGTCACCCGCTGGCTTTTTATGGCAACGATTAATAATTCAGTAATTCTCTCTGCAGTGATGCTGTTCTGTTTATAAATATTTAATTTAGCTTCCCATGTCCACGTTGTCGCTGCCCTCCCCTTGGCCTCCTGACGTAACGCCGGGCCCTCGGCGGTGCCGCGCTCACCAAAGTCACCAGCGGGCTGTCTGTGCTGGGCCGTGTTAACGCCAGTCCTTGTTTGCATCCCTTCCTTACGAGATTTAAGTCTGGCTTTGGTGGCGTGAATATGGACGTTGAGTGCGCTGGTTCAGTCAGAACTTGATTTAAGCTGCAGACCTAACCTTGGGCCGGCGACTCCTTGTTTCTGTTATAGAACTTTCCAGTTTCCAACACAGCCATGCAAGTAACTCTCTTTTCTTTCTGCGCTTCTCTTTCAGGAAATTGCAGCTTATTTAATAACGTTTGAAAAGCATGAAGAATGGCTAACAACTTCCCCTAAAACAAGGTAACGTTGCTTGTGCTTCAGCACATTGACTCGTTCTCGCCAATGACTTGACTCGCTGATCAATGCGTTGGCCACCAAGTGAAAACTCCCAGTCATGCTTGATGGCTTGTGACGCCAAACTCTCATTAATTGACTTAATGAGCATTTTATTGAACGAAATCAGGTTGATTAAAAATGGAACAGCTGCAATCTTGACAGGTTAAAGTTTTAACCCGATTGTTCAGGATTTAATCGCATCCCCTCAGAGCAGTGGATTTGGAAGCCTTGGAGCGAGGTCGCGGGCGATTTCTCTTGACAGCGCTCCCTGCAGCCTCCCACTTTAAGTACAGAAAAAAGCGCAGAGCCCTCCCCCGTGCTCCGCCTGTTTGAGAAGCGGGCACGGGGATTGTTTGCATTTTGGTGTTTCTCTTGCTGGGGTTAAGTGTTTGATGGCAAGGAGATCCCAAAAAGCTGCACTAACGGACATGTTTGCCGTTCATTATTCAGTAAATGTCATGTCGTCTGCGCACTGCCATAAATGTTTAACTCTTCCGCTCCCCTGGGAGCCCGTACGTGAAGTTTCGGCTGCGGATGTTTTCCTGCTGTTTCGACTCACAGAGTTTCTGTACGTCTCACTAACACGAGAAACAGCTCCCGCTTTCTCGTATTTGAGGCAGTGGTGTTTTTTGCTGTTCCCAATCCATCCCTTTCCAGTTGCAAGGGTCAGGGTTACTGGCAGGGCCTGCTCAGACCGGGGCGGGAGAAAAGCCCTGGTCAGCATCCCACGTCCCGTCGCCACGCGGCGCAGAGCTGCGGCGCCAGAGCCTCCCGCACAGCGCGCTGCTGGGCTTGGCATCGCCTCCCTCAGCCATGAGCAGAGCTTGCAGCGAGACGTGAGGACGAGCACTGACCCTGACGGAGCGTTCAGGTCAGTTCTCCTGTGTTCCATAGCTCCCAGCCGAGGAGGGGACAGAGGAGGAGGGCACTGCAGCAGCAGTGGGGGGACAGAGGGGACCTGCTTTCTGTAAAATATGGGGGAAAAAAGAGCTATGTACCTTGAGTTTGTTTTGGTCCCCTGCCCCCAGTCTCTTCTATACTTTCAGTGGCATCTTGAAGTAATGCATTTGCTTGTTGTGCTAAAATACGTCACTAATACCTGGAAAGGGAGACGTTGGAAGCCCAACTGCTTTCTCAAACGGTTCCCCGATACCCAGAGCTGCTGTGGTAGCTGAAGGGCCCCTAGATGGACCTTTCCCACCGACGGCAGCTGAGAGTCTTGCTTTGGTGAGCACTCCAGGGCTTTGTTTCACTCCTCGTCCTGGCTGCAGGACAGCAGGTTATTTGATAATATTGGAGAAGGGGTTTTTCTGACCTGGTAATGCAAGTTTCAGAGTTAATGCAAAATAATTTCTTGCTGAACCTTTGCCATGTAAGTCTATTAAGTGGTCAGAAAAGATATTAACTAGTCTGGGTATACACAGCATCATTAAAGAGATGAGATTATAAATGGTTTTGTAGCAGAATCTTATGATTTTAAGAGTTTGGTTTGCTAAAGGCAATGCATGAGGATAATTCTCTGATTAATATTACAGTACCTTCCTCTTGTGCGTTTACACTTGAAAGAAAAAATGTCCCAGGAGAAGGAAAGTTGTGATGGCTGTTCAAGGACCTTCTTAAATTGTTGAGTTAGTTTTCCTTCTATTTTTTTAATACAGAAATTAATTGGAGGAGTTAAATGCTGAGTTCATACAATTGGAGCTCTTGGTATTACGGAATTAATGACATTGATCTGGCACTGAACTGGAACCCTCCTTGTTTTTTGTTTGCTGCTGTGGGTGCCACTAATTTAATCTCAGAAAATTAATAAAAATGAATTGCACCACTGACACTTACGGAATTTGTTAATGAGATGATGTATGGTGTGATCTGAGGATTCGCTGCCAGATGGATGCCTGTAGTGGACCCCAGGAGCGGCTGAACAGAGCAGGAGGAGCTGGAGGTGGTTGGAGCTGTTGGCTGGTGGTGGGTGTTGGCGATGGGGTTTCTCCAGCTCTGGTCCCTGCGCAGGAGCTGCCACTGAGCTGGTCACCGTGGAGTGATGCAGGTTACAGAGCTGCTGCCGGAGGTGGCAGAAGAGGCAGAGTTTGCTTCAAGCCGTGCCTGCCATTGCTGACTGTCTTCATGTCCTTCTCGTGAAGAAGCTCCCATGTTTATGGCACACTGCTAGTCAGGGGTTGTTTTGGTCACGGATGGAGGAGGAACCCTCTTATGATGCCGTTGTGGTGGCAGTAGAGGAGCTATGAGCAAGCTTGTAAAGGCCTCTAAAATTGTTCTTTTTGTGAAACTTGTTGTTGAATGACTCTAATTGATAAAAAATGCTGATATGAATACACTGGAATATTATTCCAACAGTCTTTCGAGCACACCAGTTTATCAACATAAATTAACAAGTCCACCTAGCAAGGCATCGACCTTGATGTTTCCTTGAAATGGTGTTCGGTTACTTGATAATGTGCCAGATAATCCACAGCGGGTACTCCGCTCAGCAGGGCGAGCTGGGGAGGCTTTCTGCTAATGCAGCAGGGCCGGAGTCTCTGACATTTCCAAGTTTAAATGCAAATCATGATGACAAAAAAAAAATTACTTGACATTTGTATATCAAGTAGAACTTTAATTGTTCTTTACATTGGAATTTCAATGACAAAGTTGACTTTCCTAGTCCAAAAGCGTTCTGCTAGATGAAGACACTTTGCTTAACTGTTTCCAAGTGCCTCCTGTAATTACCATTTTTAGAGTATTTTAGCAGTACGCTTGAACGATCTGATGTAGCTTCACCAGTGTCTCACAACTGACGCTCAAGCAACTGAAAAGACTGAGCTGTGCCCAGAAGCTGCAAGGTTGGTTTTCCATCTGGGAATGCAACTCATCTGTGTTGATACCACTTACCGTGTCACGTATACATCTCTGCTCCACGTACAGCAAAACCAGAGGGCTTTGGGTGAGTCAGTGGCGAGCAGCAAGCTCTTGTTTCCTTCCTCACAAGGCCCAAAAGCTCTGTGTTTCTCGGGAAATGTTTCAGGATGCTGACACCGTGAGAAGCCGTCACTCGTACTAATGCACGAAGCAGCTGGGGAAATTCCCAGATGTAGGTTTTTCAGCCCAGAAAGAGCCCAAATGCCATTTTTAGGCCGTGAGACTTGGCAGTGATTAATATTTCTGCAACTAAAAAAGTTGGGTGGCAGCCTGCTCCTACAAATCAATAGCAATTTACATGCACTGTCAAGATGCATTTGGGGTAATTCAGTTGTACTTCTGCTACCTGCTGGGTTATTTTTAGCATTTTAATTCCCCTCTCCTGGCATCAGGAAAACAAGCGTCAGTTTTGGTGTAATCAGCAGGGACAGTTGGCTGCGTGGAGTTTCCCACTGATAAATCCTGACCTAATAAATCACAGAGTTGTCGGGACCTGGCTCATAGCAGCAGCAACACCAGAAGCCGGCTGAGCCCCGTGCGCGGGTCTGGGTGGGAGCGGGACGGGCTCGTCCTGCCCCGCGATGCGCAGCCCCCGCCGCGAGCCCAGACCCTGGGGGAGCTGGACTCGGCTCTGGTACCGAGGACGTGCCAAGGGAGCAAAAAGCAGAAAATAAGTAAGCCAGCCGGGTTTCGTCACAGACGGTGTAGCTTGGAGAGGACCACTCTACCATTTAGTCACCTCAGCTTCTGCTGACGCCCGTTGCTAAAACAGGGATGCAGATTACATTAGACTGGCTGGAAATCACTTTTCCTGATTGAAAATGCACTCGCAACCATTGTTGTTTTCCTCTGTTACTTTTTTTAGACATTTTTGCTGGCTCCAGAGTTTTGAAATTTCCTGAGAAATTCAATTTGTTATGTTAAATGTGGCCTCGTGCCGAGGCTGGAGCGGAGGGTGCCATTCCACAATGAGATTTAGAGGGAACACGGCAGGAAAACCGAATGCGATTAGGGTTTCATCAGAACGGCCGGGGGGATGTCGAAGGGAGAAGAAACGCGCCGGTCTCCCCTGGAGAGCGCTGCCGTGCACGGTGAGCCCTGCTCCCAGCCCAGCCCTCCCTGCTGCCGGAGAGGGGGGCAGGAGAGGGACCAGAGCTGGGCATGGGGGAGGGACGAGGTTGGGATGGGGTCAGCATCGGCCGGCCCTGCTGACGTTAGGGCATTGCTGGGGAGGACCGACCGGGCTCAGGGGTGAGGGGCAGGATGAGTCCCCTCCTGGCAGCTGCCCAGCTCCCGAGGAGCGTGTCCCATTCCTTACCTGTCCGGCAGCCCAGCCAACGATCATACTTTATCCTGGGTATCTTTATCAGGGTCTTCTTAAAGATAAGTTAGGATCTTGCAGTGTATTAATTTTATATTAAATAATTAATAGTTAAATTAATTGAATTATTCAATTTTCAGGTAAAAATAGGGTAATAAATATTCATAACTTACTTTATTAAGGGAATTTCCATTTCCTATGTCATTAAAGGGAGATTAACTAAGGCTGGGTTTAAATGAAGATTGAAAACAATTGTGCTTTGGAATTAATTTGCTGCGTTAGGTCATTACCTCGCAAGGCAGCTCTCCGACACGCTCTGTGTGGGAGCCGTCCTGCTGCATTGGTAGGTGCTGCTGCCAGGGTGTCCTGGCACCTGTGAAATGAGCTGGAGGCTCTGTGTGGAGGAGAAGCTTGTGCGAGCTGGAGGTCGCGGACAGGCAACTGTCCTGAGCTTGTGGTGAATGACAAAAGTTCTGTCCATCTCCCCGTCTGCTCATTGCAAATAAAAATGCTCCTGGAACCTTGTTTAGGCTGCCAAGGCACACTGCAGAGATCCTCACTTTCTCCCGTGGTTCACAATCTCCATGGGATCCAGGACCATCAGCCTCACCCACACACAGTGCCAAAATTTTGGGGTTTCTGCTTGTGCTGCTGGAAACTCTGTTTACATGTTTGGTGTCTTGTATGACCTGTTTTTCCTTCATCAAAGGCAATGTGTGTGCTGTCAGCTCTTTCTGGCTTGGGATGCTGCTTGACATAATCCCTGCTAAATGTGGCGCATCTCTCTTTACACTTTAAAGATTTCATGACTCTGGATGCTTTCTTCTCCCTGCTGTCAGTATTTCGTACTGTCTTTTTTTTCCCTGAAGAGGATAAACAGTACAGAGATGGTTTTAAGAACCATCGATTCATATAGATTTTTAGCCACTGTGGTCCAGGGGTGTTGAGACATCATTAATTAATTCCTTTAACAGCTCACCCTGTTTGTTTTAATGTGACCTAACAGTAGAATCTCTGGGAGCCATCAGGACACCATGGCTCAGATCAGTTGATGATCTTCAAGTATTTCATGTAGACCCTTCCCATGACTGACCCAGCCCAGGCAGGAGGTGGGAGACGCTGCTCCTGGAGAGCTGGTTGCCCTTTGTGTTTACCCAGCAGCTCTAGAGAGCTGTGTCACCATGCGAGGCAGAACTGGCCGACTGGGGTAATCGAGGCAAGATATCCATAGAACCATTACGGCCAGGATTCACTTGGCACGGATGCTGAAGATTGACTCTCAGCCTGGTGATCTCCTTGCAGCCGCTGTGTGGGGTCACCAGGCTCTGACTTTGCCACACATCTGCTGGGTATGGTTTGAGAGATGCTGGTTCCATAGTTGGTCCATGCACACAGACATCTTCTTCTGTCCCTGCTGCCCAGTTTTGTGGGGAGTGGCAGTGTTGGGGTGCAAAGGCTCCCGCTCCTCTTCATGCAGAGTCAGAGGAGAGTCCTGCAGCATTTCCCCTTGGAGAGGCAGAGAACCCTAGAAAACCTGGTATCATAAAAAAAAGCTATTAACTGATTATTAAGGTGATTAAATTATTCAGCATAACCACAGTCTGCCTTCAGTGAGGCTTGGTAAGCTTTTCCAGTCAATAGATGCAGCGAAGGAAAGTGTGTGGTGTTCATTTTTGGACAAAACTGACATTCAAAATTTGGACCGACTATTGCTAGAAATAACGCTGCTGGGATGTGGGGATGCTCAGGGCTGCAGGGGCTGCTCAGGACAGGCGACTGCCCCTGTGTTGACCGTGCGGTCTGGGCTGTGTTAACAGGCTGTGAGCCAAAACCGAGCAGAGCTGCCTTTGTCCCAGCTAGAGCAGCAGAAAGGTGAAAATGTACCAGGTGAGGTTTTGGGTTGGGGCTTCTGGTGTCTGGAACCAGACCCAGCAGACCAGCCAACATTTTCAGATATTTTATGCTTACAGTCAAAGGATTCTGAGGAGGACGGAGGGTTTAATGGCCATTGCAGGACCACTTTGGAGATGCCCTTTCCTGTGTAATGTGTAGAGGCTGTAGAAGGGCTGGGAAAACTGGAATTTGTTCACACTGTTTAAGACAGCAACAAAATTAAAGTCTTTGCCACATTTTAAAGGGTTTGCAACTTCATTTATATTCGGGTATGGTAATGAAGAAGCTTCTTTTGTCCAGGAGGTGAGATATGCAAAAATAACCTTTAAGTTGCTCATAATTAACCTTTAATGATATTCTCTCCGTTTTTCCAATACAGCCTCTGCATTGAAAACACCATACAGAAGGAGTGCCTGAGACTGCTCATTGCATCTTAATGGCCTGCAAATATCAACTGATGGAAACTAAACTATTTATTTAGATTATTTATTGACAAAGTTGTTCTTTTCTCTCCAGGAGATGTGGCAGTGAAGTTGGAGGGCTGGGCTGGAGCTGGGTGTCTTGGGTTGCCACGCTCCCCTGGCCTTGGCCAGCAGCAGCCAGGACACCCCAGGTCTGAGGGAAGGGGAGCGATGTGTCGGAGGCTGGATTCTTTGCTTGCCGCACAGGGATAGTGGAGCATTTGTGGCAAACATAACAGGATTGAAATGGCCCATCAGTGTGTTAGCAAGTGTGTGATAGAAACCTGGAACTGGGAGGAGGGGCTTTGTGCCCCACGCGTGTGCAGAGCAGCCGGGAGCCACGCATCGGGGAGGACCTGCTGTGTGGAGGAATACACATTGATTTGTGTGACAAACCCTGTGCGTGAGGAGACGCCGAGCTGACTGCAGATGCTGACTATTTTTTGGGGTTGTGGGTTTTTTTGGTGCTGAATAACAGTGTTTGTAGGCAATGAGCAGGCTTTTATCTTGCTGTGGCATGAGGAATAATTTGCTAACCTGGTAGCTGGCGTGCTTGGCAGGTGCATGCGCTGTCCCTGGGCACGCTGCTAGGCTTGCGGGGCCCGGTGGTTGCTCTGAAGGGGTTGTGCTCTTCATGGATATTCACAGAAAAGTGAAATTAAAATAGTTATTTTTTTCCCCTCCCAAGAGGATGGTCACTGTTAGGTACTGAGGGGGACGTGTTTTCCCATTCTGCTGATGCTGCCTTTCTGGGCTTCGCCCACAGACTGCCAGGACTGAGGTATTTCATTTCCATGTGGCTTTGTGTGTTTTCCTATAGGCATATGGTTGGATTTTCAGATCTGTACATCCCTATGCTTGCATTTAGAGGAAAGTCTTGTGGGAGACTCCATGTGCATAATGTAGCAGCAGGGACCACAGCTCTGGCTTCCTGGGCCTGGTTATCGGTGCTCCGCAAGAGCTGCTGGACCAGTGCACGAACCCGCTTGGTCCAAGCGTGGAGGAGGTCGTGGGTGAGCAATGAACAGAAAGGCTGAGAGCACAGATTTTTTTTCTTCCTAGTCCTGAGAAACACAAACTTAAAAAAATCTGGTAAAGAGTCTTTTGGAGTTACAGTTGGTTGGCATTCTTGCTATGCACACTGTAACAATACTTTAATATAATTAAATTTTAAATTCTGTGTAGAATCTGGTGGGTAGGCAGATGTACCGGTATGTTAAACTTTATGTCACTTAAAAATGGTTTTCAAGTACATCAGAGGGAGACCATCCAGCTGTAAAATTATCTGCTTTATGACACTGCGTCACAGCTTTGGTCTCTTTGTTTTAATTAAAAATGTACCTTAAATCTCAAACCCTCAGATAATTTCCACCATGCCTTTTTGTTTTCTGTAGCTTACTGACAGGATGTAAAACAACACAATTCTTACACCAGTTTTTGGTACAGATTACAGGGGAAAAAGTTTGTTCATTAGGATAAACAGTCTTGTTTTTCTGAGCTGGTGCAGTGCTGGATTTCCTCCCCTCTGGCTGCGGGCTGGGCAGGGCTGGGGGGCTCTTTGTGGCCAGGGCTCGCCGGGGCTGGCCTGGGTTGGCAGTTCCCCTGCTGGTGTGTGGGGCTGCTGGCTCTGCCCTCACAAGGAAACGTCTCTTTGCCGGGCTGTACCATCTCCCAGCTGGGAGATAATGGTCCTGACAGAGTTTGCTGGAGCTGCTGTTTGCTGGACGTGGGACCCTGCCATTGCCTGCTCCAGAGGCAGCCGATTGACCAGCCGGTACTATTCCGTGTTAACAGCACAACCCCGTAAAGCACTCCTGGGTTTGGGGGGGTGCAGCCCGAAGGGGTATTCCCAGCAGTCAGGGTGGGCACGTCTCGAGAGCAGCTCCCAGGTGCCTGCAGCTGCCTGGCACAACGACTGAAATAAGCTTTGTGTGCGTTTGACCTGCGGGGCAGCGGTAGCCCTGCTTGCTGGGGGGTGGAGGTCTCCAGTGCCATGAAATCAGAGTTTGCTGAATCATTAATGGTCCCCTTTCCGGAATTAAATAAAAGGTCTCGTTCCAGGGTGACCCACGTGATGATTCAACAAGTTTTGCAATGTGATTTATGTTTGGCCATAGGATTATTGTTTTCTATCGATTCTGAGGGAAATAAAGCAGCAGTAAAAGTCCATCACAAGCCTCCTGTGGAACGCGAGAGATGGAAGCTTTCCTGACAGAAATCCTGTTGTCTCCTTGGTGGTGACTCTGGAACCACTGGCCCAGCCAGTGTTAAGGAGAGCATCACCTCACAGTCCTCTTCTCTTCAGCATCGCCCGGCTCTGTCCAGCACGGATGCAGCTGGTGCTGCTGTGCCCATCTCGCTGGCTCTGCTGTCTGCAGGGGGTCTTAGGAACTTGATATGTGGCCGGTGATGCCGAACGGGCTTCCCAGGATCTTCCCTACCGTATCACTGACAGAGGTCATCCCTCCCTGCCCTCTCCTGCCCCATCTTTGTCATGGTTTTCTCCAGTTCAGGAAATCTTTTTAATTCTGAGGAATGAAGTTTTGCCTAAAAACAACTCCACTTACCTGGAAGCACCATTTTTTTCCTCTCATCTTCTCCCGTGTGCTGGGTGTCGTTTGCCCGCTGCTCCGATGCCTGGCGCTTTTACAAAATGAACAGTAAAATCTATCTGCTGTGGCAGAGCTGTCGTGCCACTTCACTGTACTGCCAGAACGTGCTGGTGTGCCACTGGAAGTGCTTGTCCACATTTAACGGTGCCACGTGCAGTGCGAAGGTGCCAGGTGCCATGGCTGCATTTTTAAAACAGAGCGATGGTAAATTCTTGAGCACTGGTCAACAGAGTGATGGAACAGCTTGTCCCAGGAGCGAGGCACCGCCGGGTGCAGGCGCTGTGCTGAACGGACCCGGTACGGCTGTGGATGCACTGTGTGCCTGCAGAGGCGTGTTTGTGCCTTCCTGTGATCACGCGCACAGAACTGGTGGATGTGGGGAATCGCACTCCTCTGGTGGGGCTGGGGTCTGCTGGACTCTCGCATCTGGACCTTGGCGTTCTGTGAGCTGTTGATGCCCATCTCTGTGGAGGAACCCCCAGGCTGAGGCAGGCTCCCAGCAGCATTTCGAGCAGCAGGGAAGCGTTTAGGGGAGAGGTACCAGTGGATCCCTCGGGATCAGCTGGCACTGTCCAGCTCTTCTCCCACCAGGCAGCAGCAGCAGCATCCCTCCCTGTGCTTCATCGGAGCACATGCTACTGCTGCTGCTGCCAGTTGGAGTGAATTGTGCCCGTAGTATTATTTCTGTATTTATTTTACAAATGTCAATGATGAACTAAACTAAGATAAATAAGGCTGTTCCCTCTCACTGTTTAATTTACAAAATTTTAATGAGACTAATAACATCTGTACTTGTTCCATCTTTCAGCTGGCTGGAAGATGGTTAGCAGGTCTGACAGCTCTCTGCTCAGCTTGTCTTCCAATAATGTTAAAACCAGAGGATGTCACAGTCATGGTATTAAGCCATTTGGTTTTGTCTATGCTTCACCTTACACCGGTGGAGAAGTGAGGGGGCAAAGCAGATGCCACAAGGACCCATCGTTAAAAACTAAATTGTTTAAGCTCTATTGTAAAATGCCGACAGGGGGTGAATGCATCTCTCTAAATCGCAGTGATGGAGCCAAGCAGAGGTGGGAGGAAAGGCTTAGTTCTGGCATCTTATTTGCAGTCTTCTCTCCTCCATTCTTCATGGGGAGCTTGTCCTGGAAAGGGGAGCTGTGATCTCCCATGGCTCCCCTGGAGAGACTGGGAGCTGGTGCTTGCCCTGCCCCTCGTCCCCTGCAGATTTCTGGCGCTTTCCACACCCTCCGTAGTCAGCGTGGTTGGTTTGTGGGTCTGAGGACCACTGCAGCGTGTGGAGCATCTCTGCACCTCCACCTCAGTGCCCTCTGGAAGGTGACTGCTCAGTTCTCATCAGTTGAGCCTCTTGCACAGCAAATGGCTTATGCAGGAGAGCTCTTGCTGCATAAGCAATTAGCTAAACTAAACTACTCGAAGGGCAAATTATACAGGACTCTCACTCTGTAACAAATGAATTAACTGACTTAGTCTGGTATCTGTGGGATGTTCCCTCTGGTTTACTCTCTGGCTTAAAGGTTCACACATCTTTTGCTGCTCTTTGCTGCTGCAGCGAACAAACAGGGTATTGGGGCTGAGCTGCCCCAGGTCCACAGCGCAGTCGGGACGCTCTGGGGATGGCCACCTCCGCATCGCTCCAGGGTGACAGTAGACCTGAATATGTTTTGAAGGCTTTGTCTGGATCTTTTGAGATGTCAGGATGCTGTGAGCAGTGTGTTACCAGGGGTTGTAACGCAGCACGGTACCACGTGCTGCTGGAGCAGGGGTCACAGTTCTCTGGGCCCCTGGGTGTACCAGTGACTCATGAACTGACCTGGCCAAGTTGCCAGGTTTATGGGCAGTAAGTAAATTAAAACCCTGGTACAAGTTTTGGCTGTGTAACAGGATTTGCCAGCAGCTAAGAAAGGTTGAAACCGTTGGAGCAGTTACAAAGGAAGTATTTTGTACGTAAGGGAGGATTCGATTCACTGAGTAACGCGTTGTCACAGCCACCAGCACAAAGGTAAAATGTGAACGAGAGTCAGGTTTTTTTCTCTGTCCTCCTTCTTATTTCTACTTTGCAATATTCAGAGGGAAACTTCTAAAGCCAGTGATGCTGGCATTGTGGAGGAGAGAGAAATTGGCTGTGTGGTGAGCTGCTGACTTCTTAGTCATAATTTATCTGGCTGCTGACTTCTTGCTTTCTGCTTTAGTGGTGTGTTTGTTTATGTACCATGCAAGGGCTGCGGGCTAGAAAACTCCTGAGCAGATGCCAACAAGATGCTGCTGCTTCCCAGGTACCCACCAAGCCCTTTGCTTTAACATTTGGATCTCTTTGTTCCCATCGTAATCCCCTTGGTGTTTGGAAACACAGGAGAGCTGTGTTAGAACAAAAGCCGCCATCCTAAATGTTCCAGGTTCAGTTGTTCTAGGAACTTCTTGGAAGTCTCATTTGGAAAAATCCTCAGGAGCACGGCATCCAGCTCAGCATCCTCAGACATCAAGGGCACCTGTAGAGTCTCAAGAGAAAGCTATGATTTGTGGCCTTGGGTTTTTTTGTGAAAGTAGTGTATTTGTTATTTCTTCTGAGCTCTCTGGAGGTGCCTGCCCCTTCCTCAGCCATCGGCGTTAGCAGCAATGCCCTGGTGCCACACGAATGGCCGTGCACAGCCTGTTCCACCAGCTGGGCTTTCGTTCGATTCGCACCCCGACCTTTCCACCTCATTGCCCCAGCCTCGCTGCTGCTGCTGCTGGGAAGGGACGCGTGCACGATCGAGAAGCAGAGCCACCGGGTGCCCGCTGCAGCCACCTGGCACCGCGTGCTTCGGGGACACCTCTGCCTGCTGGGTGGCCTTTGTACCTACAGCCTGCATCAGAAGATCTAACCAGCTCTAACTTGTTTGGCAGCGTTTTTCTGACAGATTATGCCCTTTGATAACACTGCCAGTGAGCAGCGGTTCATTGTTTTAAATTTATGGTACTGGAGATTCAGAGGATTTTATAACTGTGGCTCCGCTTGCTTGCCTTTCCACCTCCTCTCCCTCCAGTTTTACTCCCAGGCTTTTCTAAATGCTGCTCTGCTCGTTTTCTTCTCTTCAATCCTCCCTCTCATCTCCTTGACTCATGAAATTAAAAAAAAGTCATATGTGAAGCCTGTGGTGCCATTGCACAGATCCAAGGCCTGAAGGGACCCTTGCGTGCAAAACAACCCCCTTCATTCTGTCCAGACACCGCTACCGAAATCGCCGGTGCCGGACGAGGTTTTGGCCCAGGGGCTGGAGAGGACAGCTCAGCTCTGCCCTGGGCACGAGCAGGAGGGCACTGGAGCTTTGAGGAGGTGCAAATACCGGCCCCAGGGGTTGCCGCGGGGTCCTGCCGAGTGCTGGGGGTGGTGCCGGTGCTGGAGGACGTGGCTGCGCTGGGGTTAGAAATCTGTTGGGAAGGGGGTTCTGCCCTTTGAAGGGACCTTGGTGCACCCCCCGCAATGTACACGGGAGATAAAATGAGTAGGGTGGGCTTTTTCCCCTCAGATTGTGTAGTTCATGTGGAAGCTAACGTTAATCTTGGTTTCTTGCTGATATTAATCATAGTTTGGTCATGGTTTAGAAA
Organism: Todiramphus chloris collaris; assembly: GCA_025345505.1. Classification (NCBI taxonomy): domain Eukaryota; kingdom Metazoa; phylum Chordata; class Aves; order Coraciiformes; family Alcedinidae; genus Todiramphus; species Todiramphus chloris. The sequence goes on from JANVCC010000174.1 coordinate 5,656,600, forward strand.
ATGAAAATCTTGCTCAGCGTTAGCACAATTACAGCTTATAACTCAGTTACAACAATTAGATTGAGTCTCTAAGCTTGGCACGTTAAGAAAGCAGAGTTTAAATACACTTAAGATTTGATGGCTGTGTCGGCTAACAACTTGTGGGAAGCAGGTGAGAGGAAAGCTGTGGTGTCCATGGCTGGAGCAAAGCCAGCGTGGGAGCCCTGGGAGAGGCTGGCGGGTGCTGTGCCGGGCGATCCCACAGGAGTTTCTGTGTGTCAGGAACAGTCACTGCCTGATTCTCTGTTTGATTGGGCTCTGAAAATAACAGTGCAAGGAGCAAAACAGGAGGCTTTTCATCAAAGGAGAGTGGGCAAACACCTATCCTTGAATTCCTGGCACGTCACGTTGGGTTTGGAGACGGCAAGTGTGGCTGTACTGGAGGGGTGTGACACAAGCTTTGAAAGAGAGATTCATTCTAACGGAGATGGTCTCAAATTAGGGCATGATAGAAAAAGGATTTTGTGTTATCAAAAGGTAGTTCAGGCGAAATTAATCTGAAAATGTGTAATTTCATCTCAACTAAAAATACTGTAATGTAATTAAATTCAAAAGTAGGATGAGCTGAGAGGGTATAAGAAAAGATAAGCATCAGAATAAGACAATAATTGAGTTTGTATTGTAAACAGTTTCCTTTAGGAATTTGGGGGGTTTTAAACTGCTTCATTATAAATTTTAAGTCGAGAGTGCTTAACAGCTTTGGCATATTCTGGAGAAGTGGTTGACTACTTTTATATTTGTTTATGTTCTTTGCAGGATTTTCTATATTTGGGTTTAATTCTCTCTTATCATCTACTACTTTATTAATAAGTTTGAGCGTGAATAAGGCTTAAAATTGGAAAATGCGTGTTTCCATGTGAAACTGGTCGATTTGTGGATTTGTGTAAGCTTTTCATCTATTTTTCCTAATAATTGGATCTTTACTATACAAAATTGATAGATCAGTATCATTCAGATACTCGATGTATTAATTCTGAAGTGCGTGGCATTAAGTATTGGAGCGAGTAAGTCACCTTTTCTCTGCACACAAGCCATTTGCTCGGTTCTTCAGGCCGGCGGCGTAGGAGAGGAGACAGGGTCAGCTCACATCGTGGCAGCCTCCCGGTGCGCCGCTCCTGAGCCCCGCGTGAAGCAGAACTGATGACGAGGATGAGTGGTATATTAAGTCACCAGTTAAACTGTGGAGCACTGGTTGGAGCTCTTTCAGCCCGAAAGCTGATTAGCAGGTGTTGGAGGACTGCTGCAGTTAGCAGTTTGAGATTCGTCTTCCCGGAGCTGGCGTCTGTGACTTTGCGCAGCGAGTGCTGGACGAGGGGTGGAGAAAATCGATGCTGCCTTGCTCTTGGCTTGGTCCAGAAACCAAACAGCGTGGGGAAGGTTGATGCTTGGGAAGCTGCCTCACATCTCGTTGCAGTGATAATGGCTAATTTAATGCCTCTTTGGCGATCTCGCACAATCTGCTCAGTACTGGTGTGTTAGATTAGGGCACTCCTTCCTTTTTTGCAAAGGTTTGCAGGAAAAACGCAAAAAGTTTCCATTTGCTAAAAATACTCTTAATCCTGAAAAATTACTTTGCGGATCTTCATATTTCACAGACCATAACTAGATTACTACCTTTTACTGGAATACTTTGTGTTAATGAAGACCGATTGGGATTACATAATAGATTTCCTCTGAAGAAGGCATTATGTGGTTATTTTATACTGTCTGGCATTCTAGTTAATTGCTTTGTCATCATTAATTGATGGGACTAAATTGATATAAATAAATAGATTATATTCCTGAGGTTGAATTGAAAGAGAGAAGGGGCTTAAAACCGGTCGCTGCAGGGTGCTTAGCTTCAGCTGCAGCGTGCAGTTAGTGACCGGCGCTGAGCGTCCGTTCCGGCTCCATCCGTGTCACCGCTCCTCGGTCTGCTCGAGAGGTGGATGCAGCTGAAGTCCCTGCTGCCCTCACCTGTACCTTTTCTGTAAGGATCAGTCCTTACCCTGTGCTGGAGCAAAGTTGGGGAGTTCATTCTCTCCCATGACAACGTCGCCAGCTCTTCCAGCCGGAGCGTCGGCAGCTCGCTGGTTAGTCCTGGCACTGCCTCTCCAGATGCCCAGAGGATGCAGCCGTCACTGGGCTGCCATCGCTGCTGTGGCAGCCGTTTGCTGGCTGCACTGTTGGAAGTTCATCGACTGTCGAACTGCAATTCTAATTTGAAGTGGTTCTCAATTAAAATCTATAATTAACAAGTTATTATTCAATTTTCAAATATTTACGGACTTCTACAGTGTCTCAAGTCACGAGCCAAACTCAGCGCTGCTAGTGGAGGGGGAATCAGAAACCTTTTTCCTTCCTCTCAGCGCTTTTGAGCGTGGCACAGAGCTCCTCTCTCCTCCGAGGCTTTCCTGATCCACGGCAAGCCCTGCGCAGCTCCCACCAGCCATGGGGCAGCACCAGCCAGAGCCCAAGGAGATGGGCATCAATGGCATCCCGGCAAAAGCCCCTCATATGTGGAACTTTGGACAGAGCCAAGATACAGACCCCCTTGGCGACAGTTGGAGAGCACCTTGTTAGCCTTGAGCTGATGGTTGCAATGAGCAGGAAAATTGAACTTGAAACTAAATTAACTGCGTAGTTTGTTTGGGTTTTTTTCCATCGTCTCCCTCCCCCCTAAGAATGCAGCAGCCTTTGTGACCTTGCTTTAAAGCTGACATCTGCCTCAGTAGAGCCATAACCAAAACAACGCCTGCAGAATGAGGCCATCGCAAAATAAGTATTTTAAAAGTTAATTGGAGCCGTGGGTCCTTGCCGTAACGAGCCGTTTCCATGAGAGAGCGATCAATAACGCAAACCGCTGCTGGCACGCAGCGGGCTGGGAGCCCTTTGGGTGTGTGTGAATGCACGGATCGAACGGGGCTCTCCTCCGCGCGCGGACAGATATCGGCATGATTAATCTGAAAACAGTTTAAAGCATTCATGAGTTGTAAGAACTAATTCCCAATAAATCAAACGGCATTCCCGTGGGACTAAGGAAGAGAAATAAATGAGGGCTAAAGAAATTGATAAAGATCCTTGAGCAATAAAGAGACGAACACCAGTTCTTTTAAAATTATATTTAAATGAATAAAGTTGATTTAACTGTCTTTTTTCATGCCTTGTACTAAGATTTAGGTCTACAGCATGTCATTATATCAAGAAATAATTTGCCAAAAGACTTTTTAGCATTTCATGTGCATCCCACTTAATGACAATTTTAATATTCTAGCTCCGGTCCTATATCGTTACGAGTAGGTTTCAATTGCTTGGCATTCGGAGGAGTTCGTAAAGATTGTTTCTAATTTCTTTTTCAAGTCTGGTATAGAATTCAGAACCATCAACACGTGAATTGTCATGCTATTCAGTTAAAAATGTTGTTAGCTGCTTGAAAGATACAGCTTTCGGACAGCGCAGTCTCCAGAAGGGTATTCCTGTTTGGTGAGCCCAGGTGCCAACCCAAGTTCTGGCTTAGCGTGCTCGCCCGTCTGGCCGTGTTAGGGAGCCCACGCACGCAATTTGTAGCCGCTTCCTGGTCTCGACAGGAAGCAGCAGATGTGATCTTACCTGTAAGCGTATTAAAGCGACACTGTGGGCAAGTTTATACTCTCCTGGTGATCAGAGCTGAGACAGAGAAGCTGTCTACTGGCTGAACTTCTGCTTGTGGATTATTTCCTGTGCAGTTTAATTTGTGATAAATGTATCTCCACGTGTGGCTTTCTGCCTCTAGGACCTTGGTGGGGTTTTGTCTTGTGTTTTCTTACTCTGCTCTCAAAATAAGAAGGGTAGGGTTTATCTTTTCTTTTTCTCTTGGTCAAATAACTCTTTCTTGCTGCGTTACTCCAGAATAGCTGTCCTGGGGGTAGCTGCCCCCAGGCAGTGCCTAACAGCATCTGAATTTACTGCCAGCACTGAAGGCCAAGGGCTCTTCTTGGACTCCAGACCCCCAAGAAGCTCAGGGAAGTTCTCCCCGACATCAAGGGGTTTCAGTGAGGTTGCTCTGCTCATTTGGAAGGCATAAACCATGCTCCAAAATCAATACAGCATATATCTGTACCAGTGAAGAACCTGCAGCTGCCCAGCGCGCCAAGGTGATTTAAAATAGCACACAACCTGTGACCACCCTGGAAATTCCTCCAGCCTTGGTAATGAAGCATTTCTTCAGCAGATGTTTGTTTTCTTTTTGTAGATCTGTTTACGGGCTCGAGATACAGGTATTTGAGCTGAGAAGCAGATCTGATGGATGGAGGCACAGGAACCAGCCAGGGTGATCCAGGATGCCTTGTGTCTTTGCCAGCGCCTGGTCTGGCCATGGAGCTGCCTGGCTTTTCCATTTCCCTTCTTTGGGAGGTTTTTAATACTCGGTATGATGTCTGATGGCACTCAGAAATCATTCCTACAAAAACTCCTCACTCTGCCTCAGGATTTGGCTGTTGGTACTTTCACAAGCTGCCGTTTCTGTCTGTGACATGTCCCGAGGTGTAAACGGTGGAAGGAGGACGTGAAGGTGTCGTTGTGGTGAGGACTCCAGGAACCACAGCAGGGTCGGGAGGGAGATGGTCATCTCTTGTGTCAAAAGCACTGATGATACAGATTTTTTTTCTCTGTTCTTTTTTTCCTTTTGGTGTGCTCTACAAAAGAAGAGAATTGTTAGTGGCTGAATTAGTCAGGCTGAGTAACCATGTATGTAAAGATGCTGGGTGAACCTCTTGTGGAGTTCAGTCTTTGGCAACAGATGCGATACCGTTGAGTGTAAATGGCAGCAGAGTAAATGTTTACGGGAAAGTCAAATCCTGTTATTAGTTGTATTACTATTATTAGTGCAGTTATCACTGCTCCCTATTTTCTAGTTGTGTCAAGAACGAGTGCAGAGAGAAAAAACATACAGGCTTTCCCAGTGCATTCATAAAAATAGATCTGATCCCAGGGAACATGGAACTGGATGGAGCTGTTGTTAGATGCAGACGCCTGCCCCGTGGCTCTCCATCGTTCTCCATCTCCGCAGCCCGCTGAGGACTGTGGTGGGGGGCACGGGTGAGGGTCTGCTGCGCTGCCACCCACAGCCAAAGTCCCCATCCCTTGCACCCAGTTGCATTCTGCTGCCACGTTGCCACTGATGGGAAGACAGTTTGATCCTGCCTAACCGGGCAGATGCCATGTCACTGCCTGAGAGAAACAGGCAAGCGTTTATTTGGGAGGGGAAAAAATGGTTTGTAAAGCCAATTCCTGTGTGATCTGCCAGGGATGCAGCTGGGATGGACAAATTCCCCTAAGTCTGAACACATTTGTCCATGTCAGTGTTATTTTAAAGCTCTGTACAGAAGAGTTGGGGCATCCTTCAGGTGTGCCGTGGGGTGGGTGGTGATGCACTGCCCTCTAGCAGAGGCATTACAGTCGCCTTTGGGTGACCCCTTCCTAATGCCAACGGATGAATCTCAGTGACCTCCTAAACTGCCAGTGGGTGTCTGGGTGTCTGCTTGGCCAGGGACCGACTGGCTCTGACACCTGGGGGGGGGACATCCCAGTCTGGGGCTGCTCGATATTCCTCTTCTGCTTTTCCATTTGGACTGCAATCTTCTGATAAGCTGTTGGTACAGTGGAGGGGAAATGTCAGGGTAAATGAAGACTTTGAGAGCAGCATTTCTCAGGGGAGAAATAACTTCTGTCATCAGATTTTTTTTCTTCTTGTCGAAACAAGAAATGAGAGATGAGCTATTTCTGAAATCTTGCTGTCAGTCAGGAGCAATCCCAACCAGCAATCCCTGCGCATCCCTCCTTGCCTTGTGAGTGAGAGTTGCCATCCAAGGGCTTTAAACCTGCACTCAGTGAAGGGGGTGGGGGGGAGGAGAAAATAATAGATGGTTGCTTGAAATCCATTACCTGGAATGTTTGATGGCCCCAGACAGAGCAGAGCTGTGCAGGATAGAGCTGTGCTGATGCTGGGCTGCTGCGTGGTGAGATGTTAGCTTATCAGCTCGGGCGGGAGGCACCGGCGAGCCATTGTTCCGGGTGCTTCTCCCCGTTCCCAAGTCCAGGCAGCGCTCAGTACGGGTGCGCCTCCCGATGTTGCGTGCTCCGTGTCCCCTGGGACACACGGCCGGGAGGGGGGATGTTGCGGGCGATGGGTCTCTGCTGCGGGGTGAGATCCAGAAGAGACGCTGTCGGGTACATCCAGGAACCGACTGAACGTGGTTTCCAGTGACGCAAAGCAAGTCGTGATGTAAATGGAATAGATGGTGCTTTTAAGCAAATTGTCCAAGTATGAGATGAGGGAATTACAGGCCTGAGTCAATCTTTTCAGATGTTATTATGTACTCTCGGTGTTATTTTAAAGTGCCCTGTCTTGGCCACACACAATTTTTCTTGGTGTGTTCAAAGAGGTATGTGATTTCCCTAGAGTATTGTATTCTCAGCCCTCTCACCTTAGTTTAATTAACTGTTGAGAAGAATATTTCGAGGCATGATTTTATTTCAGTATTTGCGGAATATTTCTTATGATGATATTTCTGGAGTCGCCTTCCCCTTTTGTCTTCTCTGCTTCATGAGCTTCCCTACTTTTTTACTAAGGTGTGTGGTGAGGGAGGTCTTTATGGGATGCTTTGCTGTATTCATCTCAGTAGGAGATCACTTCCTTCTCAGTAATACGAGACAGTGCACAAGAGGAGGACACGTGTTTTGCAAGTTTGGAGGCTAAAAAGTAGAAATATCTTGTGGTGTGTACTAGCATCAGCTCCTGATATAGCAGCACCGTGTTGTGTGATGTGTCACGGCTTGCATGTTGTTTCACCCCAGATCTGGGAAGCTTCTCCAGACTTTGTCCAAAGAGAGTGTGGCTAACCACAGCTCTGCCTTGCTCGGATTAGCTGGGACACAGGTCTGAGTGATGTCGGTATGTTGGACCACGGTGTCATTCATCAACTGGTCCTGCTATGCTGGGATCCAAACACAGTGCACTCTGCAGTCTCTTAGGTGGCTTTGATTTCCAGCAGGAGAAGGGTGTCCTCGTACTTGTTGCTGGCTTGCTTTACACCTGTGGGATGAGGAGAGGAGGAGGTGGGGTTCTTGGGATGAAGGCAAATTCAAGGACTTCATCTTCTTTGTGTTCATTGGGAAGCAAGGGCAATGATTCAGTGCAATGATTTATTGCAAGGCTCTCTCTTTCCTTACAGACTTCAGCTTCAAGACTCCAGCTTTTCCAGACAGTTTCTGCATCAGTAGGTTGCTCCTTTGGGAGAGTGGAAGTTAATTTCTCATTATTATCGTGTGTAGATTGAGAAGATGGAAGATAGTCCCCTTTTGCTGTCCCTTGACTCCATGATAACTTCATAGAAAGAGAAAATAAAGCTAACAGCTACACAGGGTAAAAAACCAGGACGATGAAGGCTGTTAGCTGGAGCTGTTTCTCAGTGTGGTGTGTGACGGGGGCACGAGGGGGGTGGAGGGGGCTTCACACCTACGTGCCGAGGTGGCTGCTGCATGTGCACCAGTACAGTTCAGAAGTGTCTGGTCTGTGACACTTTCTGCTTTACTGATGGTCTATAACCATCATCCAGCTCTGGGGGGTGAGCGACAGGCAGCTGCTGCCTGACCTGGGTGTCAGGATCAGGGGGAGAGGATTCTCCAGCTGTGCCACGAGCCTTACCCGCTCCCGCAGTGGCTGGCATCGTGCTCTCCTCGGGGCCACGGTGCTCTCTGCACGCGTGTTCGGGGCTGGCGGCTCTCAGGCTGCTGATGCTGCTGGCTTTGGCAGGGCCCTTGGGAGCAGCCTCACACCTCATGTTGTGATTTTTATTGTAAAGAGCTGAGTCGCTTTAAATATCTGCCTTGGCAGGGAATTGAGGTAAATATAATGTGGTAAAATAAAACACTACTTTTAGAGCCATGGACCTTCTCAAGGAAGGCTTCTGGCTTATGTTATCCCACTGTCCTGGAAAAAGAGTCACTTTTGGCTTTGCAGTCTTTGCAATTCCCGTTTGGCAACACGAGCTCCCTAGGCAGTAAAACATGTTTTTCATTAAATGATGTGTCTGACACTTAGCAAATCTTGATCTGGACATTTAGAGGGAACTAGTTGCGGTGAACAGCCGTATTAATATTGTGGAAGTGTGATTAGGGGAACATCGCAGTCACTTAGGCCAAAGGACTTGAGTTTATGAGCACGATGGAGAGGCAGATACAAAGCGTCTGTTGACCAAAATATCCTAATCTTAACTTGTTTTCTGTTTACTCAGTCCCCATATCTGGTTCGTGTTCACGATAAGTAGGTTTGGATTCCTATTATCCAGGTAAGGGACTTTATATAAAGAGAAACACCCCTTCCGCAGAAGAGGACTTGGAGCTGGAGGTCGCTGTGTGCAGCTGAGCTGGGTGCCAGGTCCAAAGTGATGTTACTGGAAAATCTTCCCTGGAAATCCCTGGTCTCAGCTGCTGGTCCAAACACCCTGCTACCGCTGCTCCCTGTGTTACTGGGAGAAGGTCCAGTTTACCCAGCGGCCTGGCCTGGTCCTGAGCAGGGGGTGGGAATCCTCAGGATCCCCAGATATCCCCAAGCAACAGCAGGTCCTGAGGCTCATTATCATAGAATCATAGAATCATTATGGAAAGGACTTCCAGGGTCATCAAGTCCAACCTTCCTTATTTAGTAAGTTTAATTTATTATTAACATAAATATAAATATTTATTTATTAACAGTTAGGTGCAGGATACGATTGTTCACTTTGACAATATGTCCAAAAATGGAATTTAGCATCTCCTTCCTTGCTGTAGCAGGAATAATTTGGGCAAAAGTAGCTCTTGTGCTGCCGTGGCAGTTTATGAGAGCTGTGGTGGTAAATACCAGGGAGAGGGAGGGGAGCATCTCCAGCTTCATCAGTGCTGAAGACAAAAGGCTTTCTGCTCTGCAGTTCCTCCTCCTGTCCTTTCCCCTCCTTCCCCCGGGCCACGAGCGAGAAACCTAAATAGAGATCAGGCGGCTTTTAAATGCCACAGGCTCATAAAAGAGGGGAAATGCAGCGGTGTAGCTCGGCAGCGCTGCTTGGTCTGTACGCAGGCATCCCATCCCATCCCATCCCATCCCATCCCATCCCATCCCATCCCATCCGGCAAGCTCCCCGCAGCGGGACCCGGAGTAACTGCAGCGAACCCACCAGGATGCGGCCCGGGCTGCGCTGCCGGGCGAGGCCCGCCCGGGTGCCCCATGGCACCGGGACCCCCCGGGTCCCCCCCGGGCCCCCCGGCCGCGGCCATGGGGAATATGGGGAGTTTCGGGTGCATCCCGCGGCTGCTGCAGAGCTTGGCTCGCTGCTGTGCGGGTCTGGGCTGAGCACGGAGCGGGGCAGGCGGGCAGAGTGCCCGTCCCCCGTGGTGCTGGGCGCCCGCGTTTTAGGGTTGCTCCATTTGCCTGTTCCCAGTCCCCTTCCTTCACTTTTCTGCCTTTTGGGGTTTTTTCCCATGAAAAGCAAGGAACCCTTTTTTGTGTCACTGCAAACAAATTCATGCCGAGCAGAGGGGAAAACGCTCTTGACCGTTCCGCTGTCTGGGGAATCAGCCAGAGCGAGCAAGCGGAGGAGCCCAGAGCTCGCTGCAGAGAGATCTGGGTGAGGGGACCTGCTGTGAGACTCTGCTGCCATTTCACAGCCGAGGCTCTGGCGTTTGTCACGCACGATGCTGAACGTGCAAACCGGGGCCATGGAGGGCTGGGGGGTCTGTGATGGCCAAGCTCTGCAGGGGTCCACTGACCCCCAGCAACCCCAGCACCCCGCACTGCCGGCAGGCAGGCTTTGCGGTGCTGTTGCATCACTCTGGCTTTGCTCGTGTTCAGCTGCACCGTAATATTAAAGTACTATTTTATTATTTTCCATTTAGCCCTGCATTAATGAAAAGAGCACTATGTAGCTGCACAGTAGTAGCTAATCAAATCAAGTAAATTGCCGTTAATGTTCCAGTACTTGTTATTATTGCCGTGGTTCCAGGTGGAGTTTAACGCCGAGGAAGACGGTTGCTTTCCGTGTCTGACAGCCTGCGGAGAGCCGACCTTGCCTGGGATGCTGGTCCCCAGGCACCTGCCGCAGGAGTCGGCCAGGAACTGCTGTCCCGGGGCAGCCCGTGCTCACGTGCACGGTTTCATCTCCTCCTCTGCAAACGTCCCAGTGAAACCCCGAGTTCAGGTTAAGCAGCAAAGCCTCCCAGGGTCTACGTTGAGGTCATTCCCGTTGTGCGTTCTGGGAATCCCGGTCATACTTCATCTGCTGCGTCTTCCTGCAACCATCAATTTGCTGCTCTTGGCTGTGTTGTGTGCCAGAGAGATAAGCACTGGAGATCTTCCCTCTCTGTCCTTTCTTACAGAAAGTGAAATACAATAGCAATGTACCTCAGGTTAAATTGCCTCTCAATTTATGAAGATATGTTTAAAAACCAGTCATTTTCCATGAGCTTTAAAGCAGCTCGTTACATTCTTATCCGAATCAACAGCTGCTCCAGAGATCCTTAAGAGATTTTGTTTCATTGTGCTTTATTTTGTATAAATTTCGTGAACTGCTTTACAGTGACCTCGTACCGTGTTCTTCTTTCATCGCAGAAATAAACCAGCCAAGCCTGGTCCCAGCCTCGCGGAGCAGCAGCAAGGCTGCAGAGCTCAGCTCTGCATTCCCTTCACCCGCGCACTCTTGTGGCTCCGACCGCAAGAAAAGCAAAGCAGGATTTCGCTCACATCAAAATCCTTTCAGGTCCTTGAGTGTGCGTTTCCCGAAGAGCCGCGCGTGCAGAGGCGCTGGCAGGAGATAAGTTCCCGCGCTGTCTTTTCATTACTCTCCCCAGCCACGCAGGTGACTCGTCGTGAGCCACGGGGCACGTCTCTGCGACGGCGACAAGGGGAGATCTTTGATGTTTTGAGAAGGGTTTGAACTGACGTGCAGCGACTGGAGGTTCATAGAGTAAACACCAAAACAAGATATGTAATATCTCTGCTGAATTAATCCCACGCTATCTATGACGTTGTCAAACAGACACCGTGGTTGTGCTGATACCCAAGTGTTTCTTTTCAGGATGATGCAGAGGAGGAGCATCCTCACTGAGCCCTGGGCTCTGGGCTTCTGGGACGTGGCTGGCAGGAGGAGGAGGTGTAATGTGGGGGAATGGAGCTTGGCTTTCTGGTCACAAGGAATAAATATTTGCCTGTATGCGGGGGAAAAACATAATCTGTAATATCTGTTAGTAAAAAAAAAAATGTCCTCGTAATTACTTAGATCAAAGATCATTCCAGTCTTGCAAATGAATGATGAATGTGGAAGTAGAAAGTCTGTTTTCATACTAAAAGAGACTTCGTGCAATACCCCGTCCATATCAGCTCAATTTGTGATACGCGCGTGTGTTCTGGAGTGGAAAACTGTCAGGGCATCCTTCTGCGCGTACTCAAAGGTGGGCACAGTGCAGAGAGAAGGGAAGGGGATGGCGTTGGGTAGCAGGTCCTGCAGTTGCTGATGGTGTTTGTTTTGATGGGGGAAGGATGTTGTATTGGTTGATCTGGGTAATTTCAGCTGGCCAATGGTGGCAGAAAACCATCACGAGCTTGTTTTCCTCAGTAGTGAGGTGCCTTTATGCACTTAATGGAGCATTGGGATGAGTTACTCTATAATTAACAGCTTTTACATCAATGTTACTGCCCTATTATTATGTGATAAACATGGGTGAAGGCGGCTGTCTTCAATGCACTATTTTGTTAGAGAAAAATGGAGAGAGGGTAGAAAGCTTGTTCTTGTGCTTATTTAATGGCATTATGCTGTTTGAAATGTGGAAGCGGGAGGGAAGGAGGATGCTTTTCCAGCTGGGCCAGGCACTGATGGTTGCACCTTCACCATGGCTCTGTAGTCACGAGCCAATGTGAACACAAGCCACTTAATTTGGTTTATTTATATAAAGAGCTTCATTGCTTTGCCTGGGCACGGAAATACTCGGTGGTTATTTAGCAATTCCAGGTATGGCTCTGCTCCGTCCGAGAGCCCTGGTGTCAACGTCCCAAACGCTGAGGGGGGGAGAGGAGCAGTGTCAAGCCTGGACTGGATGGGCTGGGGGGACCCCCCTCACTCCCTCCTGAAAGGCTGCTTTCTGTTAATCGGATTTGTTCGTACAAGCAAAGGGGTTTACTTTATCCAGAGGCTCCAGCCACAGCTCTCCTGTGAAAGTTGTTTATTGCTGGTGCTGCCGCTAATGTCGTTGTTTTTCTTTCTGTTCTTGGTGTCCTAAAGCCAAATTACTGTGACTAATGCAGCAGTGCGAGGCCCGCAGCATCGCCAGCGCTGCTGCCCGCGTGGGATGTGTGCTGCCTGGGCAGTGACGAGCCGGGCCGGGGGGGCACGGCGTTATTTTTAGTATTACAGCAGAAATCCCCTTGTCGTGTTTTGGCTTAGTAGATGGCAAAACATTTCTGTCAAGTATGTTGTACACCAAGATGTGGACTCCTGAAGGCGTCTCTGTGCCCTTAGTGATCTTCTGAAGTACAACGCGGTTTCCAAGCAGAAAATGTTTTCATGCGTCTTTGAAGTCAAGGAAGTGCTTGAAAGAGGGAAAGTTATTCCGTGTCTGACGCTGATCTAAGCAAGAACAGCAAAAGCAATGTATAAGCTAACGCTTGCTTTCTTCCTTTCTTTTTAAGGCAACATCCATGTTCCAGTGCTGTGTTAGAGGTGGTTGTTATCTAATCCTACTGATGCGTTACAGGAGAGAGATTGTCTATAATAAAATAATAAGTCCTTTTTTTCCTTAACCTTTCTTCTACTCTTCAGCGTGCATCTGAGCCCAATCATAAAATAGCCAGTGTTTTCACAGGATATGTTATTATCAGCTTTCTCCTCCACCCCCCCTTTTTATCTTTTTAATACCTCTCACTGGCACATTTATTCATTAGGTACAAGATTCGCAAGTAAAATTTTGCAGATTGTAAACCACCAGTTAACAGCACCAAAAGGCAAACATTTATATCGTGCTAAATACAGAGTATTTCTTTTCTGTAGAGACCTTCACTGGTCTGTAGTACACTGCTTCATAAATTTAATGTGGGGTTTTTTCTTCATGTAATCTGAAACTGTTTCTTGTTTCCAGACCGCAGAATGGTTCTATGATCCTGTACAATAGGAAGAAAGTGAAATACAGGAAAGATGGATATTGCTGGAAAAAAAGGAAAGATGGGAAAACCACCAGAGAGGATCACATGAAGTTGAAAGTCCAAGGAGTGGAGGTAGGAGGATGAACGGGGCAGGTCTGAGTGGTGACTGGGCTGGAAGCGATGGCTCCCCATATATGTTCAATGTGAAGTTGTCTGCACATTCAGAGAAACTGTTAATATCAGCTAAATTCCAGCTTTTTTCCTCTTCCCATCTCCCAAAAATATACAGGTGTTCTTTACTACTACTTTGAGCAAAACGTGAATATTGCTTCACCATCTACTTGTGTTACTGCTGGGGTCATCATGAGGGTGTACGAGGTTGTTTGATCGCGGTGGTCACTTCCGATGTTAAAGGTCTGCACAGATATGGATAAGAAGTACATTTATTTAACTTTTATGTTTTATTAAATGGGAATTACGTTTGCTGATAGTAGAAGTCCCAGCTGCAGAGCTTTGCCTAGCTTAGTTCTGAGACAGCAGGGCTGTACTCCCTGCATTTGAAGTGAACTTGGGGCAATGGTAAAAAGGGATTGGAGCGCAATGCGAATGGTCGTGTTTAGCTGTGCCATCAGGAAGTACTCTGATTTCAGCAGATGAACTGCGAAGCTGTAGGGTGTGTGGTGTATAAGCCGCGCTGGTTTCTGCAGCTCACAGGCTGTGTGCATCCCCGGGGCAGGAGCTGCCCCCAGTCATGTGGGGATCACCCAGCAGCACTGGCGGGCTGGGGGAACTGGTGTGTCCAGTGGCAGGCAGAGCCTGGCCCGTTACCTCCAGGCGTGTCCCATCGCTTTCTGGCCGGACTTGGGGCTGAGCTGGGCTTTCCGAGCTCGCCCCAGGCCTGTCTTTGCAGATGTTTTGCGTGGCAATAACCACCCCTGTGGTTCCCAGCGTGGCTCCGGGAGCGGTGCTGGGGTGCGACACCAGCGCGGCGTCACCGCGTGCCACGTGGGGACGCAGAGCGGCCGAGTGCCTGGAATGCTTCTCGTGCTCCAGCCTTCTCCTGGGTGATTTGTCATTCTTACGTTCTGTCTGCTTTAATGAGGTTTTGGGTTTTAAAATAGTATTAAATGGATTGCATTATATTACACCAGAGAGGCATAACTCTGTTCCATAATTTTTATATCCAATAACAATGTTATATTATGACAAGCCCCCCCAAAAAGTCCGCATGATAGAAATGGTGCATTGTTTCTGTTTGGGGTTTGCGGAGCATGATTTAATTAACTTCTGTGAACATTAACAATGCAGAATACCAAAACCTGCACTACAAAGGGTGCTGGTGACCACCGGCTGCCACACATACAGAGGATTAAATAATTTCTGATGTGCTTTTTCAAAGATGGAGCCATCAACCCATGTTGTTGCTTGACTCTGTGGATGTGCGTGGCGATCAAATTTAACTCGAATAGCCCTTCACTGAGCCAAATAATTTCTGTTTTATTGAAGTGTGCTTCCTGGAAAGTTGCGAATCTGAAATCGAATGTTTCAGGAGCTGGAGAATGTGCAGCTTTCAGAGTTTCTTCTGTGGTTGATCACATTTGCCACTTAAGAAAATAAGTGTTAAAGTTCTGGCTTTGTGATTTGGATGTGCCAGGGCTGGGCTGTTCATTCCTACATCTTTCTCCAGCTTAAGAGCCCTGTAGTACCTGATACTTTATCCCCAGGAAGGTGCTTACACCCTCTCCTCAGGTCATCCCTCCGTCTCCTCACTCTGAAGCCCAACAGACCCAGCTCGGAGCCAATGGCAGGTGCAGGATGCGGCCGGTTTTACAGCCAATGGGTCTTGCAGCAGAAAAAGCAATAACCAAGCACACACCTGGCTCCTGCATCAGCACCGTGAACAATTAATCACGATTTTTACTGGTGCTCAAAACTAGAGGAACACAACTTCTACAGAAACCTAGGTGTTAAGTAGCACTAAGGGTTATTAAAATACAGATTGATCATCTACGTGTTGAAAAATGACTAGCTTTTTTTTTCCCCTGGGTATCAGAGCATACAAAGTGTGCCTGGAATTGCCTCTGTGGCTTCCAAGGGCTGGAGGAAAAGCTACATCTCCCCACTGCACCATCCCCTCACTGTCCCAGTGTCCTGCCAGGGCGGCAACGCAGGGATCGCTGCCAGTCCTCCCTTGAACAGTGCTGGAAAAGTTCACTTTCTTGACTTCTTGGTGTTGCTTGGGCAGAATTAGGCATTTTTAACCTTCTCAATTCCTTGATCAGTACACTGTGCTACTTCATGGGTAGCATTACGCATTGATGTTTCTGATCCTGTCCTAACAGGAAGAGATGTTCTTTACTGGGACACATGGGCAACAGATTTAAAACAATAAAAAAGGCTTTCTTCAAAGTTGGAGTGATGCTGTAGTTAACCACATTAGAGTTTAACAGGGCATGAAATAACTGTCTGCCTTGTGGCACTGCCAGATCATCTCAGCAACTCTTGCAGCCAGAAGATAAATAGGTATCATCGTTGCACTGATGGAAAAATACTTGCAAAGCTGCCAGCCAAGAGCGTCGATAGCATCCAAACAGAGCTCAGGAAACTGCAGATAGAAGGAGAAACACACTGGCCTGGGAAACTACTGACCAGCTGATTCTGAAAAGGGATTTGTATTAGTAGATTTAATAATTTATCACTTCCTGAGCGTCATCAATGTGATGGCTCCTGGGTCTTTCCAAGCTTTGGGTAAGGATCAAAATGCATTTTGAAACAAAAAGTTCACACCAGATACTTGGGGCTGTTGGTGTCTATCAGTACCATATAGTAGGGTTTGATGAGTGTGGACAATGTAGATAAAGCAAACGTAGGACATAAGGAATAAACTAATTTATATAGGAATCCAATAATTTAAATAAACAAGGAGTAAGAGGAATAAACTAATTAACCAAGCGGATGTTAAATGATAACTGCCTCGAATCCCCAAGCTATTGGCTTGGTTAGCATCACTGTGCATGAGGGCTTTGGATATTACTTGGTTAGTCTGCTGCACAGTCCTGTTAGAAATCACTGGGTAAACCAGGAAGAAGAAGTTAATTTGGCCTTTCCCTTAATATACCTTTTGTGCAATTCTTTGTGGAATCCATTAAAAATCTCTAGTCCATGATCCTTTTTAAAATTCAAATTAATTAGGATCCCTGGTGATGTGTTCCTAATCAATTCACATAATTAAAAATTTTAACTAATAAATAATAGTAAGGGGAGTGTTGAAATAGCTTTAAGGTCACTCTGGACTGGTGCTGCTGTGGCTTTACAGTTGGTTGGCTCAGCTGATGCATTTGCCTTTTCCTGTGCATGAGCCTTTCTGGGTGCCTGTAATGGGTGTGCTCACGTGAGTTCATAGTAAACTGCTGCTAAAATTTAGGTGAGCTCTTATTTTTGCAGTAAATTTCCCTCTTATCCTCTGCATTTTAAAAGGCCAGCACCAATTCTGTTGCTCTTTCTCCTGTGCTGAGGATATTTTGGTCTCTCCAAAGCCCAGTGCCTGAAGAGAAGTTAAGAGAGAAGGGTTCCTGAGCTCGGGGCAAAGCCGTGCCCGGTGGAGCCTGAGCGACTGCCAAAGGATGGGCAGGAGCGTAGTGCTCTGCTGAGCCCACCGGCTTCAGCAGCTGCCGGGCCCCGTCTGCGGGGACCCTCCTGTGCCCAGGCTGAGTGCGGAGGGAGCTGGGCAGTGTCCACCACCAGCAGCAGCCCCGCTGCCCGGGGGGGTCCTTCCTCAGCCTTCATTTAGTCTGACACCGCTAATTTCAGAGCAGAGGGGTCGGAGGACAAGGTGAATGTGCCAGAGCTCACATATTTAGAAAACCTTGCTCTCATGTATGGATGCATATTATCCCAGTGCAATATGAATTCCTTTAAAAAAAAAAAAAGTGAAAAAAAGTGAAACTTGACGTAAGTCTTATTAAGAGAGAAACTCCCTTGTGGAGATGGAGATGCAGAATATCAATTTTGTATGCAGGACTTGTATTTAATTAATATCATAACAGTCCCTTAACGTTATCACAGATTAGTCCGTGAGGACAGGAATGGAAATTTTAGATTATTCAATTAGTGCGTAAACCCTGGGACATAACCATCAAAACTTCACTAAGGGTTTCTTTAGCATTTGGGTCTGCAGAGGCGGTGTCCCGACACTGGGCTCGTGCGGGCTCTACAGCCCCGGTGACAGCAGCCTCGTTTTCTCTGCAGCTCGCGAGACGCCGATACGTGCCGCCAACAAGATGCCTTTTCCTTTTTGTAAGTGACCAAATGGGCTTTTCTGTAGTATGTACAATAATCCATGATGGAATGCCAAACTGCAAAATGTTTTTACGTCTCTCAATTCCCCGCTGTTGTCACTGAAATTTCCTTCTAAGTTATCACTGGAGGATAAAAGCAACTTCTGCAATTCCACGCTCAAGCAGCACTAATCTGGAGAACTCTTCCTAGGACAGTCTGATCCAATTCGCTTTAATTTACACGGGCTCTGCTCGCCCTTAGAGGTGAGCTGTGCAGTTGGAAAACTAATTAGGATTGCATTGTTCAGTCGGGCTGCTTAATGCATCCAGAGAACTACTGCAGGGTGGCTGTCCAGGAGAAATGAGAGTTTAATGTGAAAGGCTTTCTGAAAATATGACACACACGTGTGCAGACTTCAACACAAACAAGCCCTGAAAGCAAAGGAGAAAAACTGCTCAAGGAGGAGTGACAGGTTTTATACAAATCTGTTCTTTATCATCAGTGCTAACGGTATTTTCCTTACATCTCTCCTGTGGCTGCTGAAGAGCTGCTAGCAGAGGGATTTTCTCAGGCTCTCCCAACATTCGGTGAGAGCCCTGCCTTTCTCACACAAGGGATTGGAAACAGCAGGATGGTTTTTGTAAGCTGGACCAACACCTGGTGTTTTGCTGAGTTCTGTTTATGGTACATTGGAAAAATATCTTTCAATGGGTGCTGTAGGAGTTTAGCCACTGCCCCTAGGAGGTGGGTGTTCACTGACCCGTCGCCCTGTGGGGCGTATGTAAAACGGGGTTATAAATTAATAAAGGGGCTTCTTGGCCTGCTCTTGCTGGATTTGTGTGTTGCTGCATCTCTCTGCTCCCGGTACAGTGACACTCTCATAATATTTGACTTTTGCCATTTCTAACCAACCATTCCCATAATCTCTGGAAACTCATTCGAGGACAGAGTCCAACAGCATCTCCCCATCTTTGCCGTGCTGAGCACACCTCTACAGCAGGCAGATGCTTATACAGAAACATGGAAGGTGTTGGCTGTGGCTGGACTGTGCCTGTTCCCTGTTCTAGGTGCTGTTTATGGCATCCAGAACGTGGGGTTGTGATGGCATCTTAATGATCAATGCATTTGTGGCAGTCCTGAGGAAATCAGAGAGTTGGTTTACCATTTCTGAAGGGGAATATGGATTATCATTAAATCTGGAATGGGTCTCCTGACAGCCTCTTCTGAAGGGAACGTACATACCAATAATTCGTTTTCTATACCGGGATCCGAATGCATTCTCTTGCAGTAGCATAATTTCACAGCACATGTTTGTGGCTTTTGGCATCTTTTTCTAACGCCCTAACGTGTCAAGGAGATTTTATACAGCAGACCTGTGACGTACCTAATCCTTTAATTGTCATCGCTTTTTGTATGGTGTATAACTTCAGCAACAGAAGCTTTTGTAGTAGTTGGGTGTCTCAGAATGAAGATTCAGCTTCGATCAGGGCCGCTGGTTAGTGTGTGGTGCTGGAGGAGATGCTCTGCCCAAGTCTGGCGTGGTCAGGGTCACATCACTTGGAGCCTCGTCTTTGTGAGAAGATGGACACACCGGTTGGTGTTTTAGCAGGCAGCTGTATATAGTTGTTTGTTCAGAGACATGCTATAAAATATTTGGCTTTATTTCCTGCATGGACTCGCTCATACAAAGCTCTGCAGTGCTCCAGGAAAATTCATCTTTGGGAGGGAACTCTTAGAGCTGAAATACTCCAGCCTCACCAAGCAGGTTCGTGGCATTCCTCCTTCTGTGGGTTGTGAAGTTTCTGAAATAAGATGCCAAAAGGCTGCAGGCAGTTCCGCTGCGCGGCACGGCTTTATCCAGTAACCGGCGGCTGGGGAAGGTAGCGGAGAGGCTGGGAGATGGGGCTGAGTGCTGTGGCTGTGGTGTAGTACCGGCTGAGGAGCCTCCAAAGCCAGACAGGCTTGACGAGGGGGGGGGATTTGAGTGTGGGTGGGCTCAGGACACCTTTTTGGTTGATGGGCAGGTGGCCTGCAGGCAAGTTCTGCCCAAGTCAAGGGCAGCTGTCCCTGCAGTGCAAGGCAACAGGTTGGCAGGAGCGATGCAGGTAATTGCTTTGTAATTGACTGCGTCACATTTTCCCCCTTGTTTAATAAATAGCGTGAATAAAGCTGAGCCACATGTGGTAGAATTGTAATTCAAATCCCATTCACTAAAGACTGAGCGTTTTTCATTTAGCATGTAAAGGCAGTTTCAGTGTAAATTATCCCAAAAGGATCTCTGTGGACTAATGACATTAGCGTCCAGATAGACTGAACTAGTTGGAGTAATTGATGCTGCCCCTGCACCACGTGCTGGGGGGAAAGGAACCCGGTGCCGTGAGTTTGCACGCTCCTCCGTGGAGGAGGAACCGGGGCTGGGTGTGCTGGATGGGTCCAAAGGAGCGGGGCGACAAGTGTCAGTCTGCACATCGGGCTCCGTGCCTCCAGATGGGCACTACTCCAATTTCTCCATCTTCCTCTAGATTTGCCTGCTAAGCAGTTGGCAGACATCATGCTTCTTTCTGGACACCTTCAAAATGAACAAACAAAAAATATTTATATACACTTCTATATTATTTAGCCGTTCTTATTAAATAAAACATTAGAACAAGCGTACAGACGCAGAGCACGCTAACGGGCACCCCTGTACCCCCTCCAAAGCGTGAGGTTTGTGTCACTGCAAAGGCTGCGCAGCGCAAATGCACATTGACATTTATATTGACTATTTCAGTTTAGAGAAATTCGAAATTAAATATATTTTCTGCCAGCTCTGTGGGAAAATCCATTTACGAAAACAAAATCCAATAGGAGATCTAAAGATTGGTGGCCAGAAATGAAATATTTGAGAATAAAATATATGGAGATTGGATTGCTGATTCTGTGGTCTCGGTTGAATGTGCTGGGGACTGGAGATGGGAGGGGAGGTTTACTGGTCTGAACTTTATCCTGGTGTTTGCAATTTACATGAGACAGTCTACAGCAAAGCAAAATAAACATCAATACTTTCTGGACCAGAGCCAGTGGTCTGCAGTTGCATTTTTGACCACGCAGTTGCCTTTCCGTGCCCGCGTAGGGAAAGAGTAGCTCGAAGTCTGCAGCCCTCAACTGCAGGTCTCACCCCGTGGCTCACGGAGCCTTTTGGATGGGGTGCAGCACGGCGAGGGGGAAGTGTTGCTGTTCCACGCAAGATTAAGAGGTTTCCTCTTTCTGTAGGGATCCCTGCGAGTGCAGGGAGGATCCAGATGCTGAAGCAGCGTGTGCCTTGTAATCTTGTAATTGCATTGTGGGCTGTGACGGAGAGAAGGGCTTCCACTGGAAACGAGGAGCCTCGGTGTCTCTCAGTAACACACCAGGTTTTTAATCTGTTTATATTTATTTACTTCACGGTGTGTTGGGAAGGAAAGCAAATGGCGTTCGCTCTACGGCTGCTAATTTTTTTAATCGGAATCAGATTTTGTATGCATCAGAGATGTATTAAACATTTTAATTTCCTGAGTTCCTGTTGGAAAGACAGATCCCACTTACCAAAGGGTACGTTGGGAGGGGAAGCAGTAGCAGCAGTCCTGTCAAGGGCTTGAAGGGGCTGGAGTTCTACACAAAATCTGGTATTGTCCCAAAATGTGTTATGGACACAAAAAAGGGCCAAAGAGGATTTCAGAGTGTGGCCCTGTTTTGCACGTGGCATGTTTTAATGGCCACCACTTTGTAGGATATTATTTACTAACCCTTTTTATACGTGGGAAATGAGAATTAATTAGCCAGGGTTTGCACAACTCTCTGGAAATACGAAGCATTAACTGCACACTAATACTCCATTGTCAGAGCAAAAGGGGAGCAAGATGCAGAGGCGTGGGGGGGTGGTGGTGGCCTGGGAGTGCTGTTGGCAGAGTCTTCCCTGCCCTTGCCCAGGACCTGGTTGGTGTCCCGACCCCGTGCGTCGTCGCTCCCTTTAGAGTGGGATGCAGCGGGTGCAGCTGGCGGTGGCCGTGCTGCTTCGCTCCTGCGTGCCGTTGCCCCCGGCTCGTGTTCCAAGCTGTAGTCCTGGTCTCTGGGAAATGCATAATCCTGCTCGTAATGACAGTTGTGTGAACAGAGCCTGGGGAGCAGGAGCCCTGCAGGACCCAGGGGGTATGCTGCAGCCACGCTCGCATGCCGTGTGTTGGTGAGCAGCAGGGCGTGAGAGCTGTACGTGTCGGCTCAGCTTGGTTCTCTCTCAGGGGTTTCTAGGTAGTCTCACTTTGGGTGCCAACTGTTTGCAAAATAAAGATGTGCCTGAATGAGCTCCTGGAAAATAACCTTGTTGTAAAAACCAGGAAAAAACAAAACAAACGAAACCAAGCAAACAACAAGCAAAAACCCTCAAAAAAACCCCCAAAGCCAAACCAAAAAAACCCAAACCCCACCACAAAACAAACAAAAAACCCAACCAAGAAAAACTGAAAAAAGCCCACACAAACAAAAAGCAGGCAAAACCAGAAGAGCAGTAACGAGGAGTTGTCCCCTGCTATGGCAGCTGGGAGAATGGCTGGTGATGGGATGGAGCGGGCAGGAAGAAGAGCGCTGGTGTCTCCCACTCACTGCCTGGGCTGGGTTGAGCTGTGGTGCAGCCACCGCCCAGCAAACCAAATACTCTGCTTCTTAGGAGAAATTAACTGGTGTTCTCATGGGGATGGGGGTGAACTCGGGTTGTTTGGCTTTTTCCAGGAGACACGTAACACTCTGCAGGATAAGCCTGTAGCCAAAGCTGAGAAAATGTAGTTACCCAGACCTCCAGGAATGAGTCTGAGGCAGGAGCTGTTCCCTGCATCTTGCTGTGTCGAGCTAAGACCAGAGGGGAGAGGGCTGTGTTGTGTCGGTGCTACGACAAGAAGTACAAGTGACCCTACTGGCAATTACAGTAGCGTAGCAAATGTAAATTACTGTAGTTCAGAGGGAAGAACTGTTTTTCAACTCCCTGCTTGTCTTAAAAAACATCAGGGACGTTGGGTTATGTTTGGCAGTTGCCTGGTCTCTGCGAATACCTGTCTGCTATAATGGTATGATAACGCATTCGCCCGGCCCCGTGTTTCCGCATTTCTGCTGCCATCGCGTGGCTGCTGGGCATCAACGGCACGCTCCACGCGGGGAGAGCCCGCGCTGTCATCCCGGGGGGCTCTGCCACGGCACGGCCACGGCCTGGCCCCCGAGACCCCGTCCCCGCTGCCTGCCGCTGCTGCCGGGCTCTCGGGCACAGCCGCTCCCCTGCCCCGCAGGACGATGCTCCTTGAGCAGCCTCAGCCCCGCTCCGCTTTACACCTCTGCCTGCACCACCCTGCACTTTGCGTGGGAAGGCAGCAGGATGCACTGAACGCGTGTGCGTACCTAGAGGCAGAGTCCTCTGGAACCAGCTGAGCCCCGGGAGCAGCATCGTCCCCACCGAGCGAGCTGCTGGTTGGCACCGGGCGCTGTCTGCCCTGGGGACCAGCCTGGGATCTGCTGGGCAGCGCACTCTCCTGCAATTTCCAGTGCTGATTTGGAGTGCTGCTTTTAAAATTATTGTCAAAGAATAAATACCCAAAACCTAGCAATGACACAAAAACTCTGCAGGACCAAGGGAGGCTGGATGTTCATCTCTAATTACAAAGCTTTGCAAAGCTATGCTTGGTTTAATGTATAGGCAAGTTCTCAAAATAAAGGAAAATAACCCTGAACTTTAATAAGAAAATTGGGTTTCATGATGTTAAAGATTCAGATCTTCAAATTAATCGATTTATTAAGTTTTGGATCTCCAATAGCAGAGTCTGAAGTCTGGTGCTGGCACATTCTGGTATGCAAGGCTGCCCTGGCAGGGCTGTGTGTGGTGGAGGTGGCGTTGGCAGGGCTGTGCCAGGGCACCCATCCTGTAGTTTCTAACTCCAGCTGAAAGTTGCTGACCCACCAGGGTCCCTGTGGTGCCATTCCCACTCCACACCTCCCCAGGACAGCCCTTCACTCCTGCTGGGGCTGCTGCTTGGCACTTACCACAACAAATACGTTGCATTTTCTCCGTTGAAAGGCCCCATGCTACTGAGGACTTCAAAGTTTTAGAGCACTATAAATATGTTTTTGAAGATTATACCTTCTGTCTGACCCGAGTATGTCCTGTAACACTGTGTGGGTATTCCTGTTGCTGGTTACACTTTGCCTGCAGTTTTTGTGTGCCCGTTGCCATAAACATTCTGAAAAAAACAAGAACAAGGAAATATTTTTATGCTTAAGCACTGGAAGTTGGTTATATAAACGCCCATGGGTTTGCTGTGCTGGCCGATACTCCCACTGCCTTTACACTGGAGTGTGCATGACACAGGCAACAGCTTTGCCCCTTCCTCATCCTCTGTTGGTCAGGCCCACTGCTGTCCTAGGGGACAAGTTCCGCTTCGGTGCATAATACCTTACCTGCCTCTGCCAGAACAATTTATTTTAGCTCTTTCCTACTAATGGGAAGCGTGGTTGTGAGCTTAGAAAGATGAAATCCCTTCTCCTTTCCTGCCTCCCTTGCACTCTCTTCACACCCATCCTCTCTAGAGAGGAGACCGTATCCAGCCCTTGGACTTGATCTTTCACGAGAATTTCCCTTTGTTCAACTCTTTGTAGCTCTCCAACAGAGCTCCAGACTCTTGAGAAAACAAATTAATAGTACTAAACATAACAAAACTTGTACAAACGGTTTGCAGCCTGGGAAATGGCGTTTATCTCCACCAGGGGAGATAGCTGGGAGTGGGACGATGCTCCCGTGAGCTGCCCTGACTGCACTGAGCAGTACCCTGGCTCCTAGAGCAAACCCGTTAGGAAAACAAGTATGTCTCTGTTAACTAATGATTAAAATACGCATTTATAACATACCTGTTAGATTTTGCTCTCTGTCTGTCTTGACACTCAGCCTGTTCAGCTCTGCTTCTGTTTTTACTGGGTGAGCCTGAGATGCTGGCAGATGAGCTCTGTGTCTCATAGCCTTGTGTGCTCAGGGACCGGCATCTGGAGACCAGGAGAACGCCTTAGACTTTGGGCACTAAGAATGATGCTTTTTTGGCTCACTGCTTCATTATTCGCCTATCATAAGAGAGAATTTTGTGTAGCTGAGTAGGTGAGAAGCGGTGTCTGTGATTATGTAGGAGTTCCCTGCGCTGGCAGCTGCAGCTGTCGCCCGTGAGCGGCTGGCAGAGCTGCCTCGTGCACAGCCCCTGGTAGGTGTTGGTGCAGGGTGCGTGCTGGATAAAAATAAACTGTGAGTATTGAGAGTGGTATATTAGTGTGAAATAGCTGAGAAACATCCATCTAAAAAGGGCAGTTTCTTTTCCCTCTTCCTTTTATATGGAGAGACATGTTTAGACATCGGTGTCATTTTTCAGTAATAAAAAATACGTTCGTAATTACAGAAAGATGATCAATTAGTGTGGGTTAAATCATGAACTTTCTGGTGGACACTTGCTAGGGTTTCTGCCCTGGCTCTAAGCTTCGTGGTCCAAACCCGTGGTCCTGCCCCAGCTCCATCCTTGGAGCAGGCAGAGAACATTCCCAGGTGCCCAGAGGCTCTGGTTTGTCCACCATGCTTCTTGGACCACTGTAATCATATCCAATACACGGAAGGGTTTTGATTGCAAATCCAAAATCTGAAGTTTTATGAATGGCTGCAGGGAACTGGAATTTAGTACTTGCATGTCATCTTCTCAACTCACAGCATTTAAAAAACAGTGGTGGTCAAGATGATTCTCTATATAGCAGCTTGGAGTAGTCTGCTCAGCTTTCAAAGTAAATATTAATTCCAGTATGTTACAAACTATTATTTATCACGATAGAAAGCCATTAAATTATTGTATTAGAATATAGCGAGTAAATTCCCTGTGCTGGGTGAGGTAACAGCACACACTGTGTTCGGGGCGGTTACCCAACGTTCCTTACGCGTGGCGATGTTAAACGCACCTAAGCACGAGCCGCGGCCGAAGCTGATGCGGAGAACCCCGCTGAGCCGGTGCCAGCCGCGGCGATGCGTCGGCAGCACTTGCGGCACGGTCACCCCCGGCCAGGGCGCAGAGCAAAGTGCCGCTGAGCAGTGACTCGCTGGTGCCGCTTCTTGCGTATCGTAGGTTTGACTTTTTTAATTACCTAAATTACTCATTAAAAGTGCCTCATAATTGCCTGACTCAAAGGTATTGTGAGGAGTCTAGGTTTTAATTATGCCTTTTTTTTTAAAGATGTTGTGCGTTTAGGCTTATGCGAGGTGATTATTTTAGAAGCTGGATTTTGACAAATTGTTGTTCTAAATGAAGGTCGATGTCCCTGACAGCGTGGGCTGCTGGTGGAAGTGGTCATGACTTTATCCTTCTTCATAAAGTCTGCGTGGGGTGAAACTGTCCGCGCTACCTAGTTCCATGTGCTCTGTTGTGGTCCGTAGATCAATTATTTCTCATGCAGAAGCAGCGATGCAGAAGCAGGGGTGCTTGGAGCTCTGCAGGGTCCAGGGTAGGGAACACAGCGATAGTGTGACAGTCCAGAGGGGGGGCTGCACAATATTACAAATGCCAGTTGGTTTTATGAATGTTGTCACTGATTGCAGCCTTTGGTGTGGCCTGACCTTCAGCGTAGATTAGATCTTCCATTTTATATCAGAAAACAATATCAGGGAAACATTAAGGTTCATCAGCAGGTGGATGCGCTGTGCTAGCAGAACACTGAAGGTTCTCTGCCAAAAATTATTGACTTATTGACTTTTATCCACAAAAATCATTCTTCTTCTATGTAACCTATGAGAACGGTGTAGTGACTCGTGCTAGGGGAAAACACCAATAGAGTATTGAATAAAATAATTAAGGTTTTTTTAATTACTTGTAGTTTCTTTAATGAGTAATAAATACCAGCCACCTGTGTCCCAGAGCGTTGCCCTGAGCAGGAGAGCATGAGGTTCATTGTATCATGTTTGCAAATATTTTATATATTTGTGTGAAAACTGGGTGGAGAAAAAGGCTCGTTTCATCAGGAGCGTCTGTAGGATCAGCTAGATTGCCTTCAACAGCAGAAAGATTAAAAACAAGATTGTCATTGGAGGACTGTTCAAATATCAGAGGATCTTCTCAGTGTGCAATCACCCAGTAGTTTAAAACACCTTTGAAATTGCTTAGCTCTTCATTAAGCAAACAAAATCTGAAGTGGATTTGGGATAATTCATGCTTTTACCATTAGATTATTAAATTAAAGAAAAATGTGTAACAGTTGTTGGAAGTCCATTTTAGGAGGAAAAACCCCATACAAGTGATTGTTAGCTGTGCAGTTTCTTGTACCTGTAGCTTTCCTATTTCCTTTATTTTCCTCCTGGGTAGATGAGGCTTACTAAAATTCCACTGAGGCAGCTCTGGCAGGCTGCCTGTATGCTTTTCTGAGCCTTATGCAAACCATGCCACTTTTCCTACTTTCCATCAGCTTGGTATTTCTGAGTTTATACAGCCCACGGTTCTCTGAGAGTTTCTCACCCTGTCCACAGCACGTACGGCCCAAGTCCTGCTGCTTACCTACCACCCATCCCTTGTCTGTGGGATTCCTGGCTTTCTCGCACTTCACTCCCGTGGTCCCAGAGCAGAGTCTGAGACAGGCAGCCTGTTCTTCCCTGCTGGGCGGGACGGGGGGGCTCGGCATACATCCCACCCAGCCGCAAACACGGTGGGAAGGAAAGGTGGTCACATCACTGAGCCGTTCCCAGCCCCGATGACAAGGAGTCACACGACAGGCCGTGCTCCAGCACGAGCATGGCTGCTACAAACAAGCCCAGATGCCCTGGATGTTGGGGCGAGGCAAGAGGGAGAGTTTGGGTGTCAAAGGCCACTGACAGATGGCCTTCATCAGGAGCGCGTATCTGAGCCGGCACAGCCAGGGACCTCAGTGCCAGCAAGGACACGAGTCAAGGCCATGTCCTCTCCAGTCCCCTCGGCGAGAGGCACAAAACTGACCCGGGAGAAATGCTCAGAAGCAGGACTTGAATTTTAATAGGTGTTTATAAAATGCTTCTGCTGGCGTTGCATGACGGGTGGATCTGTTCCCCACTTTCCACTGTGTCTCATTACTTTTTATGTATTATTTCTGATCTGAGAAGTCCTGTCTCTTCTCTTGCGTGAGCTGTTTTAAAACAACTTCTTGTTGCTCTTTACAGAAGACTACTGACATTTCCTTGTTCCCTCCAGCCACTGCTGCTAAAAGCCTTCCTGTGCACTCCAATAAACCTCCCTGCCCTTCCAGCAGCCCCCCTCGAGCCACTGATGCCCGGTCACCACTGTCCTGGCCTGCCATCCCGTTTCTGTTAGCTTTTTTTTGGAACACTTTGGTGGTACCTTGGCTCTTTCTGCACCTGTTTCAAGGCTTTCTTCTTCCCCTTTAATGCCTCTAGAGCTTTGTCCTGTTGATGTGTTCTTGTCCCCATTTGTCGCTTGGTTCTATAATTCCCTTCACCCCTTCTGATTCCGTGCCGTTGTTCATCCTGTAAAATATCTTTCACCAAGTAAAAGGAGCATCTAAGACCTTCACCCAACTCCTGTTTTTATTGAACGAGGCTCAGGGTAACAAGCAAGACACTGAAGTCCTTCATCTGTTCAGGCGAATGGTTTTTATTATTGTACAGAAACAGAATTAGCTCCAGCTCTGGGTTCTGGGTTTTTCCTCCCTGAGACACTTGAGGAATGTGTTCAAGAAACGTGCTCTTACGAGGTCTCATCAGACCTCTTCTGATCCTCGCTTTCTGGGAGTCACCATTTGACCTGTCTGCCAGATAACCTTTGCTCTTTCACTAAACGTAATGAGTCTCACGATGTACTTTTCCACGCTGACCCTTCCACACTGGACTCAAGAGGGCAGGGAGGTGCCTGGCCAGGAAGCCGCGAGAAGCAGCAGGTGAGCTTGGCTGTTGGCAATTCCCCGTGTAATCTGGGAGAAAAGGAAGCAACTTCTGTACAGCCTGGTGAGAAGCTGCAGGTTGAGGTGCAAACTGAGCACGGGGTAGTGAGGGGAGATGATGCTTCCCTTGCGGGGAAAGCATCCAAGATGCTGCCTGGTAGGTCTGAAGATCATGCCTGGAAGATCTGGGAAATGAAAGCTAACTGCCTGTCTGCTTCCTCGTGCCTTCCATATGTAATTCATCAACAGCTACAGCCTGCCAGGCTAAATGGGAACAACACGTTTCTGTCCTTTCAGCAGCTTCAGTTGCAGTGTGCTCCCGTGGGCCAGGCTGGTGAGTGTGATCGGGGTTCACTTCCATGGTATAGCTTCTGTGCAGTGGTTGGCACACAAGGGAAGCGGGTAAAATGTGGAGAAACAGCACACGATGCGGGTAGGCAGGAGTGACCCCCTGTTCTCAGGAAACCCAGGGAAATGCCTTACATGAAACAAGTGTCCAAGAGGTTACAGTTAAGATTAAGCTTAGTAAGGTTAAGATGAGATTTTCGAAGCCTCTCTAAGAACATTCACAAAATGCTACTTTTGGTCTTCACCAGAGTGGAGGGAAAACATGAAGTTAGCATCATTTGTAGCTTTGCGTGGGATCTACTGCAGGATGTCTCCACCAGGAAGCACACCAGCTTTGACCGCATCGTCACACAGCTCGCTGCGTCCCCAGAGAAGCGGGGCTGTTCTTGTGCACCCACATCACCCTGCTGGGGATGACCAGGGTGCTGTCCCTCTGCAAGAGGGTTCCACGCCAGCACCGGTGTCACTTTGTCACCCAGGACCCCCTGTGGCATTGCACAGCAGGTCTGTGTTGACTTTGGGTGATTTACAGTCATTTTTCAAGGCCAGCATTATTACACCATCATGAAAAACATGGAGGAGTCCAAGTGAGAAATCATAAATTCCCCCCCTTCATACTCTGGTGCCCTGATAAAGTGTTTTCTACCCAGGATCTTGGGGGATATAAGGAACATCCTTATTTTATGAATGACTTTAGGGAAAGGAGCAATCCCCACCAGGAAACCATCAGGGAGGGTGGATTTTATTATATTTTGCCAGTAAACAAAAACTGGTACATTTAATACTTGCCCAGGTCCTGTGGGATCTGTATGACTAATACGAAATGACAGTTGTCACAATATTCTGTATAAATACCCGTCTTATTTGCAGGTGTCTGTTCTATTTTTAATGTGATCCCACCTTTCTTGCTGCGAAGGGGAAAGGCATGATCGATGGCCTCTGCACCTCTGTCTATCATTTATATTGTTTTGTTGTTTATAAGAATTCACGGGTTTTAATGCACTTGCTGGCTTAGCACAGTAATTGTTAGTTGGGTAATTTAGCCACAGAGCGGGGGTTGATGAGGTGATGCTGAACCGGTGGCTTGGTCGCTCTGCACGGTGACACCAACGGTGGGGGACTGCAGCCCGCGCTCCTGAGCAAAGCCCTCGCCTCGGGTCAGGGCAAGGTGCAAGGGGCTGGGTTTAGGCAGAGTAAAACATGAAATGGGGGGGGGGGGGGGGGGGGGAATAAATTTACAATTAGGAGGATTTGTAATGTCCCAAGCATGCGGGGTATGAGGACCCCTTTACACTGTAGTTTGATGCATTTACAGACTGTTTCTTTAGTTATAGTTTCACGTGTTTGATCCAGTATTAAGCAAACATTCTTATGTAGCTGGTATTTTTCCTTGCAGATAACTTGAGCCTTTAATGTATTAATTTGCATATATAGGTATCTATTTATATACCTATATATTTATGTTGCTATAATTTACTTGCACGCATTCCGTGAATTATTCATGAGGGACATTTTGAATTTTAATTCATCAGCATCTGGCTTAACACAGACTGTAAATGTGCTTCTGACCTCAGGGACAGGAAAACTGACCACGATATTGGCCATGTACGGAGGCTTCCCACGGCTATCGGAAGGGTTTCACGAGCCTGGGCGAGGGAGAGCGTCACGATGCGGTTGCTCTTGCCCCAGCCCAGCGAAACGCGGGTTGCTGTTGCACCCACCAAACCTACATCCTACTCGCCACAGCGACTCCTGATTTCAGGAGCCAGATCCACAGAGCCCCAGAACCATCCTTCCCATGTCTGCTGCCTACAGAACCTTCACAGTGACCGCTGGTGGAACACGCTGGCTGATGTATTTGCACGCTGTGCCAGGTTTAAGCAGCCTCGGACAGCCTTTTGCTTTGACTATTGACTAAAGCATTTTTGTAGCCTGCTCAAAATCTTCTAGCTGTGTTTACATTTTAATAGGCGGTGCTGTAGAATAGAACATATTTTTATTGCTTACATTTATCAGTAAGAGCAAAAACTGAGTGCCTGGGTGCAGCTTTGCAGAGAATATGCTTTTCTAAGTAATCACTGCATTAAACTGTTGAGGGGAAAACACCACAGAATGTTTAATTTGTCAGATAACTATGCTGTGCCTGCATTTGATTGCAGATGCACATTATTGGAAAAAAAATATTTTCAAAAATAAATTTTTCAGCAATGTCAGCATGGAGTAAAATGAGCAGGAAGCAAAAAGTCGCATCTCATTGTTTCATGCAGAAACGGAGACCTCTAATACCTTCATTTAATTCCACTTTTCTAAGCAACGCATGTGAGCTTTTGAAATTGCTTATTCAAAATACGCCTGCAATTGAAGGGTGATTTGCCCTCATAACAGCACTTGAGGCATTTTGATAGTGAAGGGGGTCTGGAGGGGAAGGCAAAGGTCACCCAGGAAAGGGTTCTTTGCTGGCAACCCTCCCTTTTCAGTGCTGAGCCTGCCTGATCCCCGTGGATGAAGGACCGGTTTG
Organism: Todiramphus chloris collaris; assembly: GCA_025345505.1. NCBI lineage: Eukaryota > Metazoa > Chordata > Aves > Coraciiformes > Alcedinidae > Todiramphus > Todiramphus chloris. The sequence continues at coordinate 5,687,835 of JANVCC010000174.1, forward strand.
CAGTCTGGGGTAACCCCGGTGTGATGCCCCTGCAGCAGGGCCGTGAGCGGGCAGGGCCTGCCTGTCCTTGCCTGGGCTGCCCGTCCCTAGATGCTGCACAGTGGTGTGCATGTGACACACCGGCGGCAGCGCCCGCTGTCACCGTGCAGCGCGGAGCCAACAGCCGATTCCCCAGGGAAGCCTCTTTGTCCTCTCCTGGCCTTCCAAGGAGGCAGCTCATTAAAACCCCAGATGCCGCTTAAAAGTACTTTTGCCAGATGGTTGTTTAACAGGGCCGGTGCCTGGCAGCGGGAACGGGCCAGGCCGAGGTGGGCGATGCTGTGCTGTGCCCGTTCCGCAGGCTGGTGCAGCGCAGATGGATTTCAGAGCCAGCCCGCCGGGCCACGAGGCAAACTGCTCTGGAGACACTGGGGCATCAGCTGTTCCCATCTCCTGGCATCTGAAATGGCCGGCAAAAGCCACCTTTCTAACCAGAACGTGGCCTGGCGTGACTGGGAGGAACCCTAGGTTTTGCGGTGGGCTGATGGATCTGCTCACTGGAGCCAACGTGGGCTGCTCGGGACAAAGCTCCTGCTTGGAAACCTGTGCTGGGAAGCGCGGTGCGACGGATGGGCAGTGTCCCGCCAGTCACGTGTTGCTTAAAAAACTTACTCAGGTGCTTTAAAAAGTTAAACCAAAGTTTTGGGGTTGAATATTGAATTGTTATTCAAACCCTGCTTTCTGTTGGAAAAAGTGTTGAGGAATCTAATGCTCTTGAATCAATTTATTTTAAAGCAAATTGACTTTGTGTTTTGCTTAGCATGACAATTTGCAAGCAGCAAACACTTATCGGCACATTTACCGAAGAAAAAGTATGGATTAAACCACAGTTAAAATAGAAGCTAGTTTTCAATATATAGCGATTTCAAGCTATTTTGGTAGCTTGTGTCGGGCAGTTCTCAGCGCATGCTTCTGTGAAGCGTCAGCTCATGACACTGTGCTGGTTTGGAGCCAGTCTTTGACATGTAGCACTGCACTGTGTCCTGAGTCAAAGTGTGTTCTTCACTCCAGGAAATGCATGAGATAGGGCACCAGGAACAAATTAGTGCCCTTGTTTAATAAGAAAAAAGGAAGAATTTGCATTTGAGCAGAAGTTACCCAGATCCTTCCCAATACACGAAGTGTGCACAGTGGCAGCTTGTTGGCACAGGAGACATCCAACCAGGTCTGACACCCAGCCAGGAAAGCAGTGGAAGAGGCAGAGCTGGAGGAATTGGTTCCCTGTCATCACCTGGGATCATCTCAGTTTGGTTCTGCCCCTGCAGTTGCGATGGGTGCAGAAAGCGCTGTGCATGCATCAGGAGAGGCCTTTCCACTGGTTTTCCCCACCAGTCCTCTGTGGGGATGCTTCTGCTGTTCCAGATGCAGAGGAGGCCTCAGATCCTCCTGCAGAGCTTTAACTTCTTTGTTCAAAGGGACGCGCCTGGCTGTGCCGAAGGGAGAGGGAAAGAGAAGGTGTCACAGCCTGCATCTGTCTCCCCCAGTGTCCTCGCGCCGCATCAAAGCCCACTTGTCCCCACTGCAGCTCCAGCATCCTGGGCAGATGGCTCACTGGCCATCCTTGGACTGGAGTGCTGCCTGTTGTGACTTTGGCAATGCTTACTGGGTGCACTGGTTCCTAACATCACCATAACTGGAAAGATTTGGCTTTAGAGACTGATAGGGAAATAAGAACAGAACTTGATGGGGCTTTAAAATAGCAGTGCATTTGACCTTCAAGGTGAACTTGGGTAAATAACTGAAATAAGGTACTCCCTTCCTTCAGATGCAGTGACATTTTGGGGTATTTTGAAAAAACCAAGAGCATGACTTCAGCTGGGTTTCCACATCGTGATGGCCGTAGGTTGCTCACTGTACAACTGCCCAGGAACAGCCCCTTGCCTCCTCTTGGCAGCTCTTTTTGTGGCTGGCCCAGGGCTTCCTCACTCGGGTGTCTTCCTCTTCGCAGTTGTTCTAAGGCAGCTGCAGGAGCGGGGGTCGCAGAGGCATCTCCCCATCGCGCTGGTCGAGCGTGCCCTCCTGGGCTGGCCGGTAGCCATGCAGAGCGGGACGGGCTCAGAACGACTTTGTGGTTGTTCTCGCTCCTCACGAGCATCCTCTGCTGGGTTACCTGCCTGCAGCTCGGCGCAGAGGTTTTGTCGGTGTACAGACGCTTCTCTGGAGAACGCTGCCTCACGGGTGTCTCCAGCTGGGTTCCTGCTCTCTCCAAGGGGTAAATAAGGCTCTTAAAAGGGGCAAGTGTGGTGGCTCACGCAGCAAACCAAAGCTGAAGTGCAGTAATTTTAATACAGATACTCATTATAAGCAGAGAACTCTGTAAAATGGGAAGCTGTGTTTGATTATTGAGGTTAAGACGTCTGTGTCAGCAGCTAGCAAGTGTGGCATCACAGGGATTCCTTCCTACTTCTTGCTCTGGCTTTTTGAATTTGCTTTTTGTCTGCGCTTCTGAGTGCTTTTCACACGCTCCGTCTACTTCCCAGCCTTTTGAATGGTGTCTTCCCACCTTGGTAGCGATAATCCCTCAAATTCCAGTGTGCTGCATTATTAAGGCCACATGGCAGCCCTTTGAGCCAGGCAGTGCCAGCTTTGCTGCCTAAAACATCACATGGCAAGAGCCCTGCAGATCTTTATTGTCCAACCTTGCTTACCACTAAAATATTGTCCTGTGGATATCAAATGAAAAGGGTACAACCTTATTTCTTCAAAGATCAGCCGATCTAGCCCAGAGGTGTAATAAAATTCAAACTTTGCTTTTAGGAATCATCTTTTATAAGTAATATTTTTCAGAGTTAAATGGTAGGTACACAGTTGAGAAATAAAATACCGAGGCTCAGCGCCTCGGAGCTGTAGAGGGTTTTATGTTGTGGTGATCACTCAGTTTCATTAGGAGATTACAGATGTAAAGTTGGTCCCTTTTGCTGTGGAAAGTGCTTCAGTACCAACCTAGTCCCTTCTTGCTGCTGGTCTTCTCATCAACAAGAATGGTGTATGGGGCTGCTCTGATGCTTCCCACAAAAGCCCTCAGAGGTTCTCTCTGAAGCTCTCTGTCTCAGAGAGGAGAAGCTTTCAAGTTGCTCACAATAATCTTGAGAACTGTAAAGATTTGGATTTGTTGTTAGAGTTGAAGCAAGGGTGGAGGCATTGGGAAGCAGGTCAGCAGGACTCCAGCCTAATCATGAAGACCCTGCCATGAGCATCTCAGCTTGCAAGCACCCCAAGCTGTAAGCACCTCAGTCTGCGAGCATCCTGAGCCATGTGGATTTAATGCGGCGTGAGCTGGGAAGACACGGCTGGGCGAGAGCCAGAGTCTCGCCTGTACAGTCTGTGCTCTGGCCACTCTCGGCTAAATGGAGAAGGCCTTCTTTCAGCCTGCGGCAGTAAGAGTGCTGATGTTTCTCATGCACAAAATGGGTTGTCTGTTGCCAAAACAGACTCTTGCTGTCTGCCTGTGGGTCCTGTGCCATCAGCAGCTGTGTTCCTGGAGAGGTTTCATGGCCACGTGGTGTCAGACAGCAAATCCGGACTGCCGTGTGAACATGGTCATTATGATTCTGTGCTTTTGCCTGTTAATGGTACCACAGAATAGCAATAATTATACGAGGCATCGTTTAACATCATTGCCAGTGTGCTCTACGTTTGCTTATACACATTTTCATTCACAGTCAGCTGAACGCAGACTCTAGAAAGCACCTGGTAAGTCGAATATCCCATGGCTGTCACTCCATTGCTAGGATGCAGGTATTGTAATTCAGCCTGTTGTAGCACGGGCCATTTCCTGAGCTATCCAAGGGGGCCCTCCATTTCTGTATTTCTTAGTTCACCCTTGCGATATTGGTGGACCAGTTCCCGAAAATAATGCCTGCTGCTCACTCCTTCTCAGGAATCCATTAGAAGTTCATTAAACCTTTTAAGGTTTAAATTCAAAGTGCTGAGAATTGCTGGAGTTTAGAAAATGTGTGGAGAATATGAAAGGCTTTTCCACTTTTTGTTGAGCGATCTTCGTTTGCTGCTGTAAAACAGCTTGAGTTGCCAAACCAGGGCTCCGGTCCATGGGGCACTTGGTTTGGAAAATGCACGCTGGCTTCCAGCTACGTATCGTTGTTTTACAGCTGGGCGTACGGGTGTATCGCAGCGCAGCGCAGCGCAGCGCAGAGTCTGTGCTGGCAGCTATCCCTGTATTTTTAGTGGGAACGTAGCGTGGGTGTTTTGTCTGGTTGTAAAGTGCCTACAGTACTTCAGCTGTGCAGCTGGTGCTTGCTCCTGTTGTACTTGGATAAAAAACTCAGGGTACCCTGAATGTTCTGGGACTTTGTAAGTCCTTCAGATTTATGTAGAAGTTACCCTGTCTCCAAAATGAACTTCAGATTTTACTTACTGATAACCACTTAATAAGGAGGAAGATAAAACACAGTCACAGGCTTGTACCTTCCCTTTGGTTCTGTGTCAAGCAGGAGGCCTTTGGTGGTTCCCCTACATGTGGTTAAAACTCTTGATGTGTTAAACGAGCTATGACCTTGGAAGTAAATTTGTCTATTATCTGGAAATCATGGAAGCGGATATTAAAAATGGACTTCATTTTATTTTACAAGGAGTGAGGGCATGTTGTGCTGCTCATAATTAGTAATAAACTTATCTCTGCCTGGCTACTTTTTATGATGTTTTTATTTTTTATTGATATAATCACACTTGGGCTGATCATTTCTCAGAGGCAATGGAGGGCTCACTGCAACAGAAATGTGTCTCACTTTGTTAGTGGGATCCTCCAGGTGGTTTTTTTTGTTTTGTAACATTGCTGCTGTTGTTTAAGCTCATCTCTCCGATTACTCACACCTGAAGCTGGAAGAAGGTTGCGCTTTGTTTCCTCCAGTAAAGGGAAGGACTGGTAATGCTTAAGTGGAATGCATATTGATGATCCGGTTGCTGGTTTTCCACCCTGCTAGTCTAAAAGAGAAAGCAGAGAGATGTTTTCCTGCTGCAGCAGCTGATGGTTGCTGTCCTCTGCTCCTGCCAGCTGCCCTCCCAGAGGAGAGCGACACCCCAGACTCAGAGCATCCCCCAGCCCACCTTGGCTGGGTCATACGGGACCCAGGAGTGGTAAGTAGTGCAGCAGGGCTGAATGCAGGTGTTGATTAAGCCAGCCCGTGAGGGCAGAGGAGGTTAAGCAGCCGTTCCTCAGGCTCCGGCAGCTGTCCTGCCCTGGCTGTCAGCACCAGTGCTGGTGGCAGGCAAAGGGGAGGCAGGGACAGGCACTGCAGGGTCCGGGGCAGACCCTGCCAGAGCCACAGCCAAGGAAGATGTGCCCAGGGCCCCACGGTGTGGCAGGCGGTTCCGTGTCGGGCATCGTCCCTGCGTTGGAGGAGCCAGTGGGGACAGCGGCAGGGAGGCAGCACTGCAGACTTCTCAACAAAGGAGAGTTCGATCAGACCTGAGCCAGACTCTTTCTTTGTGCCGTTCTAAATCGCTGTTGCCCGCTGGGGAGGTGAGATTTGCTCTGGAAGCAGGTTTACTGCGGGGGCTGCAGGGCCATCTTCTGTATGACGCAAGGTGACAGCTCCTGGCAGGGGGAGACTGGCCTCTTGTTAACGGGCCTGTCACTGGCAAATGTGAAACTCTTCTGAAGTGTTTATTGCATTGCAAGACCGATTCCACAGTTGCAGAACAGGAGGTTTCTTCTGCGTTGCTGAATTGTTGTGTTCACTGGCTTCCTCTCCCTGCCGCTCTCCTCGCTGCTGCGGAAGGACCAGCGCCATCTCTGCTGCTGAAATCTCTGCACGTGTAAGGAAGCTCAACAAGGGGAATTTCCTGTTGGACCCCGGCAGATGTAACCCGTGAGCTGTACAGCCTGTGTAGATAGGCCTTGGTTGTCTTGTTCTGGGTGAGAAATGGGAAACAGTGGTGAAAAAGTCTCAGTAAGCAGGAGGCCAGGCAGGTGAGCTGTGAAACGTTTGCCTTTCAGCCTCCTTTGCAAGCTGCCCGTGCACTTGCTGGCACACGCGTCCTTAGGGGGGCCTGCAACACGTTGGAATCGCTTTGCAAACTTTTTGCTGTACCTGCAGGAGACCTTGAACTATAAAACAGCATTTTATTATCTGCATAACACCGGACTCTTGCAGTAATGCCAATGTCAGATTCTTAAAAAATAATGAAGAGCAGAATGAGCCAAGGGTTGACCTTTTGTAGAGCACCATCTGTCACCGGAGCTTCAGTTGATCTTTTCTTCCAGCGTTGATTTCTCTTCCCCTCCCCCTTTGGGTTTATTGTAGGCTTCACTCTTATTAATGGCTTTTGTCTGGCTTGTAAAAATTGTAAAATTGAGAGGTTCCCAACTTTCATGGGGATACAAATATTTGGGGAACTGAAGCATGGATGTTCACGGAACCACCAGTGACTCTCCTCAGACCAAATCTGTGTGGCACAGAAAAAACTGCTCGAACACGTCCCAGGATCCCGTGAGTTAGAGTGAGTGTCTGCAAGCATTGCTGGGATGTGAGATGACAACCTGAATTTAGAGCAGCTGTGTTTTCCACTTCCTGTGTTGTCTGGCAAGGGAAGATAAGAAAGAAGGCAAAATCCAGGGAAGGAGTCTTTTAATTTTTTTGTGGTTGGCCAAGTATTTTAAGTTAGGGTTTGCTTATGGGCTCTTTAAGAAACAGGTCCTGCGTGCATTACAAGGTTACCTGTGGGCAAGCAAATGAGTTGCGGCAAGCTCGTGCTCCTGGTCCACTGCAGGGTGAGCAGTGTCTGTGTCTTGTCACAAAATATGGGAGGAAACTACAGGAAGATAAGTGCCCCGTTTTTTCAAACTGTTCATAAATGTTTGTTGAAAGCGTGCAACTTCGTCCCCTTGGTCCTGGGGCATCGAGTGGCCCATTTGGCAATGTGGTTCAGGTTTGCTCCCCCTGCCTCTAGCAGCAGTGCCATCAGTTGAAGGAAATCGTAATCAAATATGAGCTGTCCATTTCCTGCCTCAAGTCTTTGTAATTTCCAAAGCCTTGAATGGCAGAAACCAGATGCAGGGCAAATCTGTTAAGTGGTTTCTCCTGCCTTTTGAGCCAAAGGTGGATTATGCCCTGCAGTGTGTTTTCTAACCTTGTTCAGAACCTAAAATGTTCCAAATGATGAAAAGTCCATCACTGGGCCAGGAGGTTATTCTAAACTGTGATAAATTGTACTGCCACCAAGGCTTGCTTGGTGCTCTGCCTGAGTTAAGGAAGAATTTCCCTGGTTTTACCAGCTGTAGATTTCCTACCTTGCACAAAAATACTTGTTTGTCTGATGGTCTCTTTTCCGTGGGCTTTCCAGTGGTGTCACCTTTCCATCGGTCCAGGCAGGTGGTGAGCTGGAGACTCAGTGTTGGTTATTTTGAAGGTAACTTGGGTTCAGTTCGTTTTAGCCTCTGTCTAAGCTGGAAGGAGCAACGATTCCGGTATGACTCCCTGCATTTAACCTGTGACTTTGAGAGGATTTTCCAGGTAAATGCCTTGCTGGGTCCTTTTTCAGAAGCATCTCCTGCTTTGGTTTGGCTGCAGTTCAGATGCAAATCATTCCCTGCCCACATGTTGGTGCGAGCTGGTGGTTGTAATTCTGTTTGTGACGTTAGAGATGCTGCAGAGATGGGTCTCACTGCGTGGGCCACCAGAGCTCTCTCGGGACGATGTCGCTTTGGCATTATTCACCCTTTGGGCACCATGGCACAGCTACTGGCTGTTTAGATATAAAACTGCTGGAAACCCGGGCTACGGGCAGGACCCAACAGGCCATTTTACCAGTGAAATGGGACCACAGGGAACGTTGCCTGGGCCACGAGGTCTCTGACCACCACTGAGGCTCCCTTCCCACCACGCTGTCCAGTGTCAGCCTGCACTGGGTCAGTATTGCCAGGAGTTAATTTTGGACCTGGCCGTGGATCAGCGGCCCTCCAATTCATGTAAAAAGCAAATTTTGCCTGCATTTTCCCCTGCTCCTGGCCTCCCCTCACAGTCTCTTTCCCCTAAAGAGTGCTGACTGGAGCTCTCTCCCTGCCTTGTCATGTTGGAGACTGCCAGCGAACCCCGTGGAGAGGTGACCTCCATCGGAGAGCGCGGCCGTCGCTGGGCACAGCCCAAGCCAGAGCCCTCCTCCGCTGGGCAAGGTGACATTGGGCCTCACGTCAAGCACTCGCGGCAGTTCCCTCTCCTCAGAGAGGAGTGGCTGCTTCCTGAGCGAAAGGGCCCCTGTGCTGTGAAAGAACAGAGCTCCCAGTCACGGGGAAGGAGCCTGGCCCCGAGCGCCCTGACCCAGAGGAGGCAGGGAGCCCGGCAGGAGCCGTTCCACGGGGTTTGCTCCGGTTGTTCTCGCTGGCACGCTGCGGCTGCGGTTCGGGGGTCAGCGGCACACGGCGCTGCTGGCACTGCCACGCGTGCCACCGCTGGCTCTGTGCCCTTCACCGTGCCCGCGCCTCTTTCCAGGGCATCGCTGCTCTGAACTGCTCCCTAGACAGGTGTAGCGATTTTGTATTTGATTGCTGATTTTTTTGCTGCTTTTTATTTGGGGTTTTTTTCCCCTTAATTCAAGCTAACTGTAGCTGCAAAACATGGAGAATTTTGGAACTTTCCTGCTTTGTCTCTGGTGCCCCTGGCACTTTTCACTGAATATCTGGACTTTTGCTCATGGAACTGCTTCTCCTCAAAATGAGATACTCCACAGTATCCTCCCACTGAACTGCAGAAATAACTTTATTTGATTCAAAGTACATGGAAAGATAAAACTTGAAAGTCAATTGACTTAAATGTGGAAAAAATGCAGCTTGGTTATTATGGCGTATGCTAAATTTTAATGGCATTTAGAAAGCGTTTTGTGGGGTAGAAAGGAGAAGCAAACCCATCAAACCTCAGCTGTGTTCTGGTTTATAGTGCAGAACACTTTTCTGCTGCCATCCAAAGGCTTTTAAATGTAATAAGGCACGTCTGAACCCAAGGGTTTCAAGATCTATGTAAACCGTATGCATATAAAGGAGCAGAATAAAAGGTTCCACTGCAGAGCAGGTAGGATTTAGGCAGAGATGCTTTTAGTGCAAAAGCCTCTTTGACTTGTTCTATTTCTAAGATAATTATTTACTAACATGTTAAAGAATAACATTTTGAAGTTTTGTAGGCTTGGAGTATCTCTGATGTGTTAATGTTCCTGTTTAAAGAAAAAAACAAACCCAAAACCACCCCACAATTACACTAATGTACTAATTTGTATTTTTATATACATTGAAAAAAATCAGTAAGAGAAGCTACTGTTCTTTGGTTAAAAAGTAAACCTGAAGAGTGATAGATTTCAACCGTTTGAAATGTTGGTTCTTGTTTCTGACTGGAGCAGGTGCTGCCACAGCCAGTGTCTGCTTTTCGCCTCTGATTTCAGTTTTCATTGTATTTCTTTTTTAAAGACGCTGTGCTTTCTTGCACAGATTCCTAGTGCTTTCATCTTTATATGCTAATAATATGATGTTATGCACTTTTTGCAAACTACTGCAGAGAATTAAGCCCGTAAGTCATTCCCTGATACTAGTTTGAGTGTTGTGCCCTGTTACTGAGTGCATTGCTTTTTAGCTAGGTCACCAGAAAAAAAACTCAGACACAACCAGAAAAAAAAAAAAAAGACAGAATCCAGAACAACAATTTTGCTCTTACTTCAAGTGGTGTAGCCAGCATGAATGACTTTCCCAGTTCTCTCGTGTGAGTTATTATTTGCAAAATCTTTATTTGCAGAATTGGAGCTATGAATTTACTCCGTTACTTGGTATTTAAAACCCCCAGTTCATGAGTATCTCCGAGCGAGTCTCTGTGGGTCAGTCCCAGCTCTGTGGCTCAGGCTCTCCACTGACTCTGAGCGGCAGCTGGGACACCGGATGGGATGCTGTCCATGGAAAGTGCTGCTCTGAATGGATCTTTTAATGAAGGTTACACTGGTAATGTCATTTCCAATGTATGATGGTTGTCACCCAACTGGGTCGGTTTTTTCCCCTTTGGAGATAGGTGCAGATGACCTGACTGGAGAGTGGTGTAAACAGGTTAGGAAGTCAGTGGTCCCATGAGTTTCAAGTTAAAAATGGTAAGCGGTGGATCATGCAGACTGGTGTCAACAAAATTAGGTGCTGGGTATGAGATACTTTGAGGTGTTTGTTGCAGCAGTATTTATTAAAATGGAAATTACAATTTTGATTCTGTAGATAAATCACGTTTCACAGATCTCATTCTGTCTGCCAGTGGAGTAGCTACACAGTGGAAGGATTGAGGATAGTGCCTTCAGGAGTTCCTGATGTCTCCTGCAAAAGCCTTCCTCCAGTGCTTCTCGCGCTGCTGGTTGTCAGAAACAGAAGACAGCTAAATGGGATGGATCTACTGCAGTAATGCCTCTTGTTTTCTGTCTGCCAGAGGATAATCCCCCACAGATTAAATTCTGAATGTGTTTCCTTGAAGATTCATTTACCAACATACTCTAACGATGCTCCCTTGTACACACACACCAGGCGCACGTGAGTGGCGTGGCGGGAGGTGTGTCGGTCACATCTGAAACGCGGCCATGGCTGAAGGGGGAGGCACAGGCACGAGTCGCTTTTCCTGGGACTGGGGAAACCTGTGCATTGTCTGAGGAGCAGTATTAATCCTCAGCTTCTGAACAAAGGTGCTGCCTTTAATCGAGCTTGCTTTTGAAACGTAACTCCTGGAGTTGTACAAATAGCCCATCAACAGCGCAGCGGCTCATTGCGTTGGCCCCGGTGCGTGCAATCTTCATTATTTGCACTGCTGGTGAAAGGCGGTGTTTCCAGCAGATCCGCACTACTCCATTTAGCCGAGAACAATGATTTATTCCCCCCTCGCTACCGGACACCCTCTGTTTCTCTGGCTAATAATGAACCTTGTTGTGAGGGACGGGACAGGGAAGGATGGCTCGGCCGTGAGGACAGGCAGCAAACCAGACACTGGAAAGAAAATCTCCCACTCCCTGTCAGATAGTGTTAAACACGCATATATGTTACTTAAAGCCTGAAGTGATCTGCTGATGTAGAAATTACTAAAGCAGGCTTTAATTCTGCATAGTCTGGCACCCTGAGCAGGGCTGCAGATGGAGGGTGCTTATGGTTTGGGGCCGCACATCCCATTCCTTAAACCTCTGGGGCTCTCTCTGTCTTCATTTCCTTTTGCCCGGGTTGGGGCTAAGTGGGCATGGCAAGTCTTGCCACAGACCATCAGTCCACCTCTGGCTCCTCTCATGGATACCCTGCCCTGAACTTGCTCCCCACTGGTTTCCTGTGCAGGAGGTTCTCGGAGCAGATGAGAGGGAGAAAGAGTGCATTGCCAGCAGGTGAAAGCAGGGACTGTTTACTGGCTTTGTTTGTTCTTGAGATGTGGAAGTCACGTTGGATTTCCAAGACTCAGCACTCCGGGCCTTTGAAATAACCTGCTGGAGAAGAAATGTGAGCTCCTTCCATCAGAGGCATTATCAGAGGGTAGTTGGCTCCTCTGTGTGAGCCTGATGCCAGGCAGGGGCAGCTGGGTGCCGGGGTGGGCTGCAGGCTTCCAGCTCTCGGGAATCCCTGATCATCCACTGCTGCTGATGCAAAGAAGCAAATAGCAGGCACCTTTGACTCCTGGGTGTTTCTGCCTTTTCTTACTTCCCACCAGCGAGCTCACATGTGGGACGATCGATGAAGAGACTGCGCACGGTCTGTAGGTAAGAGCAGGGGGTGCTTTGGCCTCGCGTGGCTGCTCTGCACCTTCTGCTGCACAGAAGAGCACAGCTCGTGCTGCTGGACGGGCACAAAAAGCACCCGTGTCCCAGGAACAGGGCAGGGAAGGGCATTCTTGCCACTTTAGACATTGCCCCTCTTTAAAAGCATCCTAGCTGGGCAGAGTGGTGTGGCAGAGCTGTGCGGTTATCGGTGGGGCAAAGGAAGGGGTCTGTTGGTGCCTCTGTCCAGCGGTCACACAGGAGCCTTCACCAGCCACTTTTCTCCCATGTAAGTGCCAGTCGTGACAGCAGTTCAGCCTGACGGCTGTGTGCCCAGTGGCCTCAGTCCTTTGTCCACTCCAAAGCCTTCACTCTTCCAGAGTCATTGGTGTCCAGGGTGCAGCCTCCTCTCCTAAAGCTCACTACTCAATTATAAGTCCCAATTGTCCACTGCTTTTTAGACCTGTCAGCTAGCCAGCTTTTAATCCACTAAATGTGTGTGTTACAGATATGCACAGCAATATTTTTTACATATTAGAATGCTGTTTGGTACTAAGTCAAATGTAGCACAAAATGTTAAGTGCCTTACAAATACGTTGTCTTTGTCAACCAGACTTTGCACTTCCTCAAAGAATGAAATCAGGTTTGCTTGGCAAGAACTATTTCCCATGAAACCAGGTTGGCAAGCATCAATTGTAGTCGTATCCTTTAATTCTTTAGTTACTGATCCTTGTAGCAATTTTTCCACTGATTTGTGTGGGACTGATGTTAGACCAGTCAGTCCAATGTGAAAGAATAAGAGGTTTGTTGTGCTTGACCTTGTTGGGTATTGATTAAGAGAGAAATGATACAGAACATAGGTGTTACATGTGATTGAGAGGTGGCAGCCCTTCCCGTGTTACCAGTGGCAAACATGGCAGTCTGTTTACTTCTTCTCATTGCATGTTGTTACATTTTGTATACAGATCTTTGATGCAGTTTAATGCCAGCCAAACATTAGGGTTGTAAGGTCCTGGGGTGGTATGGAGAATTAAACAGTTTAGTAGAGAAAGAGCATTTGGGTGGTTCTGAGGGAAGATGTGTCGAATGAAGCACATCAGGTACATCCAGGCAGATAACACTATTGTGGTTTCATCCTGCTTTCGTTAGGGAAACAAAAAGACTGGTAACTGAATTAAAATTTTGGCTTAACCTGGTAATATATTAGAATAAAGCAGCAGAGAAGCCTGCAAGTTTGCTTAATCCTAGGAAGAAATGTGGTGTGGTTTTTTGTTTTTTTTTTTTACTTAAACATTCTTGCTTCAAGCTTAAGAGTGTTCTTATTTGGGAATATGTTTCCAGTTATTTGCAATGTGCTAATTACCCAGTGGCAGAACCTAAGTGGGTGTAAATTGTCATATCTCTGCTGACTTCAGTGGAACTGTGGCAATTTGCACTTCAGGAGGATCTGTCACCTAGATTCTTGCCAAATTTGAAATCCCTTCGCTGGAACTTGGCTCGGGAGCCTCGGGCTCATGGGAATACGGAAGAAAGCAAGCGTTTTGCAGGGCTTAAAATTCTGCGCGTCTCATTGATTTGTTAGCGTTTGTGTTTGTTATTCAATCCGCCACAGTAATGTGTAATGGATACTTGAGCCATCTCGACTGATGAGAAAGGAATCCTGGCTCGGATCGCGCTGTTGCCATGGAAACCGCTGCAGCGGTACGCGCGCAGGCTCCCCGCAAGCTGGAGGGGGCATCGGGGATAATTCAGCACAGAGGCAGCAACGCCCGCAGCCTTCAAAAGCCTCTGTGAAGTTAAATATACATTAAGGGCTTGTGCGTTTTATTGCGCCTTTTGATGTGACCGTGCATCTGGCCGGGACCTCTCAATGCGGGCAGAGTGGCTGGGGCAGCAGAAATACCCTTCCTCCCCAAGCAGTCCACCTTCCTTTTCAGAACAGACTGAATGAGGGATGACTCAGGGTGATGGTAAAGAGCAAGTGGGGAATTCCAGGCAGAAGGGCATAAATACAGATTTGTTTGGCCATCCAGCATCCCGACATTTCCTGCTGTAATGGCCTTTTAATTGATTAATCCCAATATAAAAGATTCATGTTGTCAGCTCCCTCCACAGCTTTTTCAGTTCAGTGTCATCTCAGCAGCCAACAGAAATGTCTCACATTGATGGGAGCCACGGAGAAGATGATGGTGATGGCAGAGCACAGGTGTCTCTGCAGCAGCTCGGTGTGAGCCACCTTACCCGAGTGCGAAAGGCCGGTGCCAGCTGACCCTGCCACCTCGGATAGGCTCTCCCCTCTGCATCCTTCCGCTTGCAGCTCTTTGGTTTTTGTGGTGTTTTTGGCTTATCGACCTCAGGGTACAGATCTCACCCAGTGTTCACACACTCATTAGTCCCCGGTGCCAAATGCCCCCATACTTGGGGCCTGGATTTGCTTCTTCATGAGTGTTTGGTGAGGCACATCCTTGCTTCTCCTTCCAACTGTCCTCCGCCGGGATGCCTGCAGAGAACTTGCAGGTGCTTTGTCCGATGAAATGCTGTGATCGCCGCCTGTGAGGTGGAACATCATTTTTTTCCATCAGCCCTCTGTATGTCTTGCCAGGTCCCTTATGTGACACAGGAGTCCTGTCCCCATCCATTGTGTCTCATGTCCACAGCAGTATTGTGAAAGTTATTTATAATCGCAGCGAAGTACCTGAGGCCACCTTGCTTTTCTGTGTAGCTTAAATAAAACTGAGGTAAATTATGAGTTTCTCACTCCCTCTGTGATTTAACTCTTGATATTGTTAAATACTGTTATTTTTTCACCTTGTCTGATGGTAACTGTATGTATTCGCATTATGTATCGCCCTGAAGGCATTGGTGTTTGGCACTTATTGAGGTCAGTGGCTCAAGTGATTCAGCCCTTTCTGCATTTTTCTTGCTGCCAGCAGGTATGTGGAAGTGAGCGTAACAATCCTCCAGCGACCGGGGCAGGCTTCCTTAGAGAAGAAAATCCACAGGCAGTGGGGGATTTTTCCAGAATCTTATTTATTGACCATCTGCTTGTAAGTCTCATCCCTTCCCCATTGAGGGTAATTTAAAGGTTGTGAGACCCCTTTTCCAGATGAAAAAGGGGCACATACAGGAGTGGGGAGAGCAGAAGGGGCTGCACAGGTGGGCTGTGGCCAGCATCTTTGAATGTACCGTGCCTGCCTGTCCCTAGGCTATGAATTGCTAAATATTAAAACAAATACATGCATGGATTCCATGAACAGGTTAATCTAGCAGGTAGCAGATTTTTATCTACTTTGAGCCTAATTCATTAACATTTTGCTTGTACGGCATATCGTTATCTTTATGTGGCTTCTCTGGTCGGCCATATGGGTTTGTTGGCTGCGTAGTATTTTTCATCCAGGATGCAGCAAACTTGCCATCTGGGTGATGTTTGCCCGACTGCTTGAAATAGTTGTTGGCTTTTTTTAAATATGGGTGGAAGAAGTTTCTGTTATCCCCCATTTTCCTGTGGCTGGTGTGTATTTTGCTTTCCTCAGCACTGAAGTATGGGTGGTAGTGCTCGGCGTTTAGAAGAGTTGGACAGAATCGCCCTCCGGGCTGTGCAGCAGATGTCTCTGCCGTGTTATGGGCAGAATTCTCCATAACCGAGGAGACTGGCTCAGGAGCTAATAGAAAAAAATGTTTCTCTCAAAAAAAAACCAAAAAAGTTTACATCCCAATAATAAGGGTGTCTTTTATTGCGCTGTTCCTGAATTGGGACATACGTGAAGTTGATTTATGGATGCACGAGCGAGATAGTAAGGGAGCTGCAGCCGGCCGTCAGCACAGGGGGCAGATGTGCTGGAATACGCCTTGGCCGTGGGAGCTGGGAGAGTGCTCCACGTGCCAGGGAATTGCCGGCCGGGCGCTCGCTTCCTTGCCTGGCGAACACCCTGCCCGCTCCTGGCATCAGGACAGGGGCCTTTGCAGCCATATGGCTGGCGATCATCGCAGCTCTGGTTTGCATTGCTCACCTCGCCTAGCTCGGTGGTAGAGGAGAGAACACACAGTACCACGTTACTATGCAGCACCTGGAAAATTGCCCCTAGGTCTTACCTTCATGTTTGTAACCTTTGTAAAAATATTATTTCCCGTTGCTACCCGGGTTTTATAATGTCAATATACTAAGCTCTATCTCCCAGTATTACATCTGACACACAGCGCTGCCTTCTTTATACCCTAGAGCACAAGTGTTTTCTAAGCTGGCTTTCAAAAATAGCCAGTTTTTAAAAAAAAAAAGCATTCACGGGAGACTTTGCTGTTGGCAGGGAAAGAAGATTTTATCTGGTCTGGAGCAGAATGCACAGCGGATCTTTAATTGAAGTTCACCTTTAGCATTCAGGGTTCTTCTGGCTCCAATTTGAAAGCCATCGTGGTGGATCTTTATCTGCAGAGATTAGCTTTCCTTTGGGAGGTTCTTCTGTGCTGCAGCTCCGAGAGCCAGAACCCCGCTGCGTACTGCGCGTCCCAGCGCTGGTGGCGAGCGCGCCGGCTGCACGCCCCGCGGGTGCAGGTCGCCCTGGTGCTCCTGCCTGCAGACCTGCCCCCGCCTCGTCCCCGGGAAAAACCAGCTTCCCTCCTGTTAGGCTTTTTCATCTTATCCCATCCAAAAACCTTATTATCGTCCCATTTCCCTTCATGGAGTGCAGAATTAGGAAGCTGCATTTAGATTACAGAAAGGATTGCCCCAGAATAGGCAAAGCTGGAAAGGGCAGTTCCCGGCCAGCAGTCGCAGCGACAGTAAAGGCAGCGGTCACGCAGAGAGCTGGGCAGTGCCACTGCTGCTGATTGAATCCTGTGGAGTCGCATGGTATTTAAGGAAATTAATACAAATCATGTATGACACTCTTAGTCAGAATACCAAATCCTAGCATCTTATGTTTTGACATGTCTACTATTTATATGCAAATTCACTCTTGTCTGCAGAATTTCCTTGGAGATAAACATTTTATTAGGAAGTTAAGGAAGAGGACACAATACGTTAATGGAAGATAATCAATGTGTGGCTTGTAACCGTGAATATAACGATGAGAAAGAGGGAGATGAGCTTTCCTGTTATTGCCATTCTTTAAGATGCATTCTTGTTTCCCTCTGCCCCACGTATGTTGTGCTCGCAGGCTGCGTCAAACCACGCTTTGTTAAATTGTGTGTATTTAGCAATACTTTGTGCATGGGAAGATCTTAGCAGCTAAAGCTGCTGTCTCACAGGTGCATGGAGGGTGGCTTTCACACGCAATTGCATGTTACTCGGAGTTTCCTAGCCTCAGACAGCGTGTGCTAATTGTTACTGTGGTGTGTGCAGCCCTGGAACGCTTCAAAGAAGGAATCGTCGGTAGCTGGAGGGCATGATGAAGCTGAGCAAGGTGGCATTGCATTATTTACAATGCTATATACAATGCAGGAGAAAACTGTTCAGGAAACATCAGTGGAAAGAAGAACAGAAAAGGACAAGTCAAACAGATCAGGAAAATGGGGTTTTTTAATGAATGGAAATAAAAAAGCTTGTTGAGCTTGTTTAATCTGGCAAAACCAGACCGAGAGGTGATCCGGTCACTCCATTTACAAATGTCAAAGGAATAGAGTGTGGAGGTGAAAAGCCGTGTGAACTGAAGATCGGTGTCGGCACAAGAGGTACCCAGAGCAGGAACGGCTGCAGGCACATGCACGCCGAAGAGGGGAAGCTGGTTTCTGTTTATCTTGGAGTCTTGTGTCTTTGTACGAGCCTTGTCATAGGAGTCTGGGTGCAAGCCACGGGGCTCTTGTGAGGATGGAGCTGGGCAGGAGCCGAGGACTGAGGTCGCCTGTGGCATCCGGATACAGGAGCACTAGCTTGATGGCCAGAAATGCCCCGTGCTGGTCAAAGATACAGCCCTGGCCACTTGGGACGGGAAGGGGTTTCTTCTTTTTTTTTCCTTTCTTTTTTTTTTTTCCTCTCCAGAGTATAGTTAGATGTTTGTTGTGTATTAGGACGTGCTGAAATGTTGTTTGCTGGTTAGGTATGCTCAGTGGCAGATTCCTTGTAAGATGCTGGAGAAGGCACACTTTTCTGGGGTGGCATGATCGATTCTTAGGAGGCTTCGAAACGGCAGTTAACCCTGTACTTTATAAACACCTATCTACAGTGTTCTCCAAATGACTCCATTTCACGTGCTGCTGCTGTCACCATGATTAATTGGTTTATGTACAACTTTGAGACGACGACTTCTAAGTTTAGGGCTTGGCTTCATGAAACCTCCCTGAATGTTTGTGTGTGAAAAAGGGCAACTCTGCTCAGAGGAGCCAGCAGCCGAGTGGGATGGCTGGGCACATCCCACTCAAATAGATGAGGTTTGGCTTTAGTTTAAATAAATGTGTTTATTGCTTAAAATAAGCCCATGGTGGTGTGAACCAAGGGATAATGTGTACTGTGCCAGCAAACTCAGTCTTGCAAAGGCAGCACCTTCTAGAACTAAAAATGTCTCTTTGTCTTACTTTCTTTTAATGTATAAAAAAAGAGGATAGCCACCACAAACCAGGTATACATGCTACCTGCAGAACACAAATATTCTGATAAAGAAGGCTGTGCACTGTGCAATCACAGGTATTTATTTGTGCTGGTTGCGTTGTGCTTGCGAAGTCTTGGTGGTCTGGTGATCCTTCAACAGTGCTTTGTGTCCTTGCACCATTTATTGTGTGTCTTTTAAGTTATCCAAGGGGGAGTTTTATATTTCAAACTTGGTTTGTGCCCTTGGCAATAGCAGTAATAGAATTAATAATTACATTTCTGTAGAATTAATAATTATATTTTAATAGAATTTTTGTTTTCAAGGTGCATTACAACTGGTCTGTAATTAATTGTGTACCTGTAATGGCACAGAACTGTATCAGAGACTCTACAGCAAGAGAATGATAGAAGTATGTCAGTTTTTGGGAGGCTGCTTTGCATTCCTTCTCCCTGGGCAGCCGGTGCCGGTGCAGACCCCACCTTTGGGTGCTGGCTTGGGGCAGATGGCTGCCACCGGCTGATCCCTGGGGGCTGGAGGTGGAGAAGGTGCGGCATGTGGAAACTCGCATTCCAGGGAACCCAAGAAATCATGTCATGCAAATGCTGGGAAAACCTGGAACTGGCTTTTTGATACCTGATCTGTGAGGACGTGGAGAACACCCGGGCCGACAATGGCTTTCCAGGGCAGCTGACAATGTACCTCTAGGTGAGTTACTTAAGCTTGATTTGTCATTTGTAGTGGCAAATCCCGACAGCCAGGGCAGGTATTTTCTAGTGGAGGTAACCGAAGGGTGTTGAGGTCCTGGATCCCAGGGGAGCTGTGGGGAGATGCTCAGCCCATGGCTGCAAGCTCCTTGCTCCAGCCCACATTCGCCCTGCTGTCGTACTCCCCTGCTCTGCCCGCGCACTGTGCTGCTGCTCCTCCGACCCAGATGCTTCTGCCCAGTTTCCCTTTGTGCTTTTCCCACTTAACCAGTTCTCTTTCGTCTATTTCCGTGTCTGCCCAAGAAGTGCATGTTCTGCTGAGGGTGGTTCTTCTGAGCTCGTTACTTTATTAGTTATTGTGTTTGTTGTAGATATATTACTTAAGAAGGTAAACAAAGTAAGGAATCTCTAGCTGAGTACCTCTGTCTGTTTTAAGTGTTAGAACCTGGAGGAGATGGTTTAAGCTGCAGAACGTGAGGCCTGTGGTCCACAGCAGCCCATGGAGGATGGTGCTGGGTACCAGGGGCTGTGGCTCCTCCCTGGGAGGAGGGCAGGTCGGTGCCGGAGTCGCGCTGGGGCCGCGAGCGGGCTGGCACTGGGCAGGGGCTCGATGGTGTGTGTCGGTAAAGCCTCCCGCTCTGCCCACGGCAAGGGAGGGAGGGAACCTGCGAGATGTTTTTCAACTTTAACTCAGACGTTTGGGAAATAAGGCCAGAAAAATAAAAAATGTTCAAGTGGTGTGTGAAATAGTGACCAGTGCTGTGCTTGATCATCTGCTGGCTAAGGCATGCAGTCCAAGACTGAGATCCTTTCTGTAGAGAAAATCCACATCTCAATAAACGTTTGGCTGCGAATTGCTTTAAGCAGAGTCTACAACAGGTCTTGGACTTCTGCAGGAATTAAGTTTTATCAAGGAAGGAGCATTTCTTTATGTACTGTCAAACAAAGTGATAAACAGGGTCATGTGTCCAATGAAAACATGTGAATGAACAGAGAAAACAGATTTCTAGATATTTATAGTACTGAGACAGTATCAGAGTCTATCCACAGATGTACGGAGAGCTAGTGAATTTTAAAAAATACTGCTGTGAATTTTCCAAAAATATTTGGGTTAGCAATTTGCTTTTACAAAATTTTGTCAGTTTAATTGATTTTTAAGCTTGCATCTTCATATATTTCAGACACAATATCCAGAAAGCATCATTTAATCAAAGCCGTTCTGCAGTTGCACTTGCTCAGGCATCGGGCAGGGTGCCTGCCCTTGGTGACAGCCACCTCCTCACGTGTGCCTGGGGGGTCTAAGCCTTTAAGTGTATCGGTGCTGCTCCACATTTTCTAATCCTTAGTGTGACTGGCACTCCGAGGTCTCCTGGCCTGAGATTCCAGCAACTCCCTTCCATGTGAGAGCGTTTCTCCTAATCCTGCAGTACTTATGCTGTTACTCAAATAATAGAGAGCATTATTATCATTAAGTAAATAGCTGTAATTGATGAATAATGGGCATAACTTGCTTCGCTGATACACCCTTGACTGGTTCCCCTGAAATAGATGCCTGCAGCTCCCAGGCAAGGTAGGCTCCAGGACAGATCTGCTTGAGCATGTGGCATGTAGGGTAATTTGTCTTGGTTGTTGGAAGTGCTGTGGAGGGAGAGCAAATGAGCCCAGCAGTACGAGTGGCTGCCATCCCGTCACCCTGCAGCTCCTCAAAGTCTGAGTCCTTAGCAGCTCTGGTAAATTCTCACTGAGGGAGAGAGCATGAAGCAAGCAGGACCACGGTTTCTCCTGTTGTCCAGCCTCCCTCTCTTTCTTTTCGAGTTGGATTTATCTGTGTGCTGTACAAGCCTGGAGTTACCAGACTATAAAGGCAAGATTAATCAGGTTGAGTAGATAGGTAAAATTATCTGATGGATGCTGCTGCTCCGTGAGGTAAGGCAGCCAGCCAGGGCACTGCCAGTATCATCACTCCAAATCCTGCCTGAGCAAACGCTTTGGATATTTGATGAGCACTCGTATAAAGAGAAAAATAAGCTGTCAGATGATCTGTGGTCAGCCCAGACCAGGCTTTCCTGGCTGTCCTCTTGTCATCTGGCTCCGCAGGTCGTGGTCACATATAAACCAGCTTGTGCAGGCAACAGGAGAACCTCGCTAGTGATCTTCCTCGTGCCGGCAGGACACTGTCCAGGGATCCCTTCCCATCTGGGATTCAGCCATTCTCTCCTCATCCATAGTCTCAAGACAGTTTCAATATTTTAAAAGGAGTCTGTCCACTTAGAATAAGGTAATTGATACAAGCTATTTCAGTTCCCTTTAATGTAACAGATCTCAAGTGCGAAACCTCCTTAGTTAATGATCAGCATAAAATAAAAGTCTTTTTTTAGTGTAAGTTCTCAGTTAATTTTACAGTTCGGTTGAAGTGAAAATATCATTAAACAGGGTAGCATTAAACTTTATTATTTATTGGACCTCCTCTGCTTTGCAAGGGAGAGATAAGTTGGTGTCTCAACAGTGGCCACTGTGAATCAGTCATTTCCCAATCGCCGTTTCTTGGACACGTCTGAATCTTACCAGCCTGAGCGATTATGTGATTCTGTGTGATTCTGTGAGTCTTCCAGCATCGCACGTGTGAAGAGGCAGGACAAGGAGGAGGTCTGGGTCTCAAGTGTCCCTCCTGGCAGTGCAGGTTCCATGGGCAAGCAGAATTGGTCGGGTTTGTAGATCTGCAGGAGGAAATGTGATAAAATAGCTATTTCTTCATGCCAGATCACCATCTCACCTGCTGCATGCATAACATAGAGCAAGACTCAAATATAAGAGATGCTTTGTGCTGCAGAATACATCAATGAAGGCAAAAATAATGTCCCATGGGAAACATTTTGCACCCTAAATTGCCTCGTGTTTCTGGCACTGGGAGGCACTAGCGGAAGGGACTTTACGCTCCAGCTGAAAAATGCACGTTTGGTCTTGGAAGAGCAGCTCCTCGTGAATGGTGCCCCGTATCCATACCAGTGTGGCTTGTGATTGCTTTTGCTGGTGGATGTGACTGCCCTGTGGCAGATCTCTCACCTCACAGTGTTTCTTCTCACTGCCTCACCTCCAGCCAACAGTACTGGTTTTGGTATGCTGGTCCAAGGTGGGAGCAGTTTGCAGAGCTGTGGCGGAGTGAAGTGCTCGCTGAGACACTTGAGGAGCAGCCCATTCTTGTGGGCTCCAAGGTGGAGCTGGAGCAGGATAAATCCCAGCCTTCTCAGATTTCTGCGCTGCGGAAGTTGAGGATGACGCTGGCCAGGCAGCGTGGCAGAGGTGGCAGATGTGGGCTGGACCCACCAGCAGGAGTCCTTGGAGCACTGTGATGGCCGCGCCATGGAGCTTATGTTGGCAAAAAGGTGAAGATGCCCCAGAATGATTAGAAATGTGCTGAAACAGTGTGACTGCTGTTCTAGAATGGGGTTTTGGTAGAGTGCCCAAAATCAGCTCCGAACCAGCGCTGAGAAGCTGGTGCTGTTCAGACAAGTGTCCCCAAACCCCGCAGGGGTGCTCAGCTGATAGTCACGGCCAAACCCAGCCTTACCATGAGTCAGGACCTCTTTTCCTTGACTTTATTAGAGAAACACCTTTTTATTCCAAACTACATTGGCAAGTGAACCTTGAAATAAAGCACTGATGGTTGTATTTTATAAAGTCAAGCACTTGCATGGTGAGGTGGATCCTTAATAGTAAAAATGTAATGCCTAATTTATTAAGAGTGCATACTGAACTAAAAAAAAAAGGCATGAAGATAGCCCTTATTTGTATGACTTGCAGCTGTAGTCCTGGTTAGTTCAACACCTAACTGAAGGAGGTCCTCGGTGTTGATCCAGAGGCTGAGGCAGAACAGGCTGGTGGCAGGAGGACGGGGGAATTGCTGAGGAGGAGGCACACGCACACCCTCTGCAATCGCTTGCCATCCGCCTGCAAAGAGCAAGGAGCTTTGAAGGGTACTGGAGCTGCAGAGCTTTGTGCTGCTGACAAAGGACAGAGGCTGTGGTTTCGGCTTTTCATCCCACTGCTTTCCCTTCCTGCAAGGAGAGCACTAAGTGCGTGTTGTGATGGTTCTGTAGAGAGGCAGGTGAGACCAAGCTTCCTCCTTGGGGCAGGGCAGGAAACGGCCACAGTGGCTGTTTTTAAAAGCAAACTAGGCTGTAAGCTAGACTATATCAAAATGCAATGTTGCAACCAGTGAGATTGGAAAAATGAAGGCAAAATAAGTTTCCAATTTAAAAGAGATTTTAATGCTGTAAATGAAAAGATAATGAGGAAACAAACTGCGATTTGCTTGAACTCCAGGATACACTGTTATTACAGAAAAACATTAAGAATGCTCTGTTAATCTGGGGGGGGGGAAGGAGTTTTGGAAGCCAGAAGTCGTGCTTCATGACAGTGGGTTCACTCAGTCCATTTCTCAGAGCCCTCTGCCATGAGCTCTGCAGTGATCGTGGGCTCCTCTCAGGTGTCAGACTTGTTCTGCAGGATCTGCTTTGTGTTTGTTTCATAGTCTTTATCTAATTCTGTTAAAAATACCTTCGAAATTTGTATGTGGTAAAGTTATCTGGAAAAGGAGCCTCTAAGTCCTAAGGGCAAACTTTTAAACAAATGTATGATAGTGTCTGCTGTTGAGAGATTTTGAGGGAGACTGGAGATTTTTAGGCATATTTGTCGGAGCTCCTCTTGGGGAACCCAGAACCCGTCAGCTCCAGGGGTTCGTGCCAGGCTCGTTTGCATGGGGAGCTCCCTCCCTTGAGGTAATTGGTGCATGGGCAGGACCTCTTCAGCACTTCTGGGCAATGCTCAGGCCCCAATTCATGTAACTTTGGGGTTTGCCTAAAACGAAACAAAACCCCAAAAAAAGCCCTGAGGAAGCAAAGCGAGAGTTTTTAAGGAATCATGCCCCTTGTTTCCCAATGCAGGAATGTTTTACAGCATCACATCCTCTAAATTAACATCAATGTGCTGTCAGGTGTTGCAGGGACTGTGTTTTCACCGCAGTTCTTTAGTCTGAGAGGTCTGCTCTTCTCGCACATGACTGTAATTCCAAATAAATCTCAGGCAGTGTAGTGTCCTGGGACGTGGCGGCGACAGCGTTGTCCCTGTGGGAAGCACTGCTCCCAGCACCTGGGAGAGTGGTCCCGTCATTGCCCCGTCTGCTTTCACCTTCGTGATAGAATGTCTTCATTAGCCACCCGGCTGGTAATCTGCTGCTGATGGAGATTAATAGAGAAAATATTTTCTAAACACTTGTGTATGCATTTTCATTAATCTGTGCTCAGAAAATTAATCTTGTGGGGCGACCTGCAAAAGGTGTTAATTGCAGTTTCAGAGGAGGATTTATCAGAAGTTGGAGGAGCTGCAGGAACACCCGCACAGCGGTGACAGCGGTTCCGGACGGAGACAGACCTTTGGACATGACTTTTTCAGAGCTCTGTGAAGCAAAATGCAGTCTGGGCTCGGGAGGGCTGCATTCTTGCCCCTCCAGGTTCAGCAGGGCATTAGAGTAGAAAGAGTAGGTGAATAATTGAATTACTGCCTGCCCTTAATTCTATATTGTTATTTTGAAGACTGCTCAAATGAGGGCTTTTTGTTGATTTTTTACAGTTACCAATAATGAAATTTGGCATGAAAATGAAACTGTGTGTGTTACATGAGTGACTCCAGTATGATGATGATTTATTGTCCACTTTTACTTATGAAAGCACACTCGGTAAATTTCCTCATGATTTGTAAACCTACAGGCAAGGCATTGGATAAAAATGATGAATTGGACAGCTGAGGGAATAGATATCTGTCCACTCCTGGGACTCATTTTTAATGACACTCTTTGCGGTGTTAACGTGATTTGGGAAGTGAGCAACGCAGAATTTTCTGTGTTTTCTTCTGATTTTTCTTGAATGTGAGTTGGTTTCAATGACTGAGAAAATACTGCCTTTCGATTTTGTGCTATAGCTGGCTTAAGTAAGACTCAGTGCACAGTCAGCCTCAATGAAGCATTTTATCTCAGCAGTAAACAAGTATTTGAGCGCGTACTCCTGCCTTTTCTCCCCGATGCGGAAAAACTTCCGCTTACAAAAACGAAACAAACAGCGTTTGAATTTACACACGTTGCTGTGAATCTTCCTCTGATCTGTTTGACACTATGAACGTCTGGACGTTGTGAATTACGTGTGAAATTATTGATCTTCCTTTGAGCTATATTTAGCCAGTGAGAATTTTAGGAGGTGTTTGATGTTTCTGTGTGCAGATACTGGTTTGTAAGAGGGGACTGCTCACAAGGGATGGCATTTCGCCATTTCAGTCTTGAAAAAAGCTGAAATAGTAAGTAATTTCTTGTTCAAGTAACATTTCAGTTCCTGCTCAGATGACATCCTTAATGAGATCAGTGCATCTCGCCTTGGGGGAGCTAAGAACAAGGAGCAGCCCTCTGGAACAGAAGAGTCAGCTGTCAGAGGCGAGGGAGCGAGCACTTGGGAGCCGCTCTCGTAAGGACAGAGCTGCGTGTCATGCTGGAAGTGAAAAGAACGGGAGTGATGTGGAAATGCTGTTCTCCAGCTGTTTTGTTTCCTGGGCCAGCTGTGTCCATCGCTGCAAAAGGATGGTGGTTTTTCAGAGCGCTGTCTGCAGGAGCCGGGCCGGTGGGACGTGGAGCAGCAGCGCAGCACAGCAGCCCTGCTGCTGCTCTAACAGAAAAGTCTCTTCCATTTACAGTAGTGAGGCTGTGCTTTGTACTCGTGTTTGAGTTGAGGAAAATGCTGATCTGCCATACCCAGTAAAACACTCTGAGAACCAGGGGGGATGAAAAGAACAGACCTAATGGCAAAAGCTTCAAAGTTTATTTTATGAAGTCTTGTGGTCTTTTCCAATCACTGTCAGCCCCAAAGAAATGTTTTCAATGTTTTAATTGGCTGTGAAAGGGAAGACAGAGGTCACGTACTAAAAATGATTCTGCATTCTGTTTTGTCAAATATCTCATCAGCGCGGTCTTGCTTTTATTGAGAAAACAGGCAGAAAGCACTGTAGAAGCAAAACTGTTGAAACTGCCAGCTAATCACTTGTCATTTCTTTGTCCGTGCCCCATGACTGCCTGGTCTCCTTCCCCGTGCACTGTCCCTAGTGCCTGCAGCCCGGCGGGACCCTGTAGCCCGGCAAAAGCTGGAGGATGCAGTGCACCGGGAGCTGGGCAGTGCCCTGCTGCTGCGGTCACCCTCTGAGCAGCGAGGTCGGGGTGACCTCCAGAGATGAGGGCAGTGCAACTCTCATTACCTGCAAAATAACCTGCAGGTTCAATTGATGTTATTTGTTAGCATTTTCATCTTCTTGGTTAAAAAGTACAAAAGGTTGAAGAGGGATGTGTAAGATCCCATCTGTGAGAGCAGAGTTTATAAGATTAATTTGTGTGAAGGCTTGCATCTAGTTAATCCATAATTAATCAGCAAAGCCCACCGGTTCTATAATTGGATGCTACTGACAAGTTAGTTAAAGCAAAATTAAATCTCTTCATGCCACGTTTGTGTATGGGAGAAGCTGCAGATCACATGTGGAATTGCTGCTCCTTTGCTGTGGGTATCTGGTCATCGCTGGGGCAGCCGAGCGGCTGGGGAGGCGTGGGAGTGTCCGTGCCAAGTGGCAGGTACGTGGTCCTGGTACGCACAGTCAGGGGCTTTGTGGCCCTGCAGTAGCTGGTGCTACGTGGGCAGCACGTGGCAGGACTCTGAGTGTCTCTTCGAGGAGAACTTTCCATGCAGAAGGGTGCAGGGGCAGCTCTTTGCGGGGCAGCACTGCACCATTCCTGCCTCCCAGCTGAGGGGCCCAGAGGGTGGAAGGAAAGGGGCAGTCCAGACCTAAGGTCCAAGATGCCTCCACCTTGAAGTCCTGTTTCACCTGAAAGAAGACAATTTTTTTCTTGGCAACATGTAGACAAATCCTCTTTAGATATCTGTACTCTGAATGCCAGTGATAGGAATTACTGTTGTTTTACAAACAGGAGGGAAATTTGTTCATGCTGCGATTTTTGCTTGCATCCTCCGTAATATCTCAGGGCATATGGACTATGTTTGCTTTTGGTTTTAGGGTTGTATTTTCCTTCCTCAGCAGTCCAAGTGTCATAACTGTTAAAGAATTCTGAAGAGCTCTTCAGAAGGCAGAGCAATAACTTTCAAAACCTTAGAGGTAATGTCACCTCAGGAAGACACAAGGGAGGTCTCTGCAGTTCTGCCATTGTTCATACAGAGGACACGTCGGGCTTGTGTATCTTACTGTAGCAGACCTCTCCCAACGTTCGTTATCTGTCACAAAAATGAGCTTTCCATTCTATGATAAAAAATTAATACAAGTAAAATGTCAACCTTTTTGCTGCTTATTGAATGTCAAAAACACTCAGCTGTTTGCTGGTAGTGAACTTCAGTAAATTTAGGCCCACTAATCTTGAGAAATTAATGCTCCGCTGTTTGGGTTTTTGGGACAGGAATGAAATATTTATAAGTTTGTTGGAAGTAATATAAACTTTGTATTTCTATAACAGCTAGTCCAGAAAGGCGTTCTTAAATGCTTGCTGACTGTAGCTCCTGCCGTTGCTTGCAAGCAATAGCGAAGCTCTGAGGAATGGGAAGATTCGGTATTGGCATGCACAGTAATTTGCTTTGGGTTGTATAAAAGCTTTTTAATTAAGGGATTCAGTGGAAAAAGTTTTGAAGGTCAGGGCCTTCCAAGTTTTCCATGCACTTAGATCCCATTTTCAGAATTCAGGAGCTGCAGAAGACCTGAGATGACTTCCTGAAATGGGGAAGGGGAACGTCAGCTTTTGCAGCTCCCAGATTACAGGCAGCCTTTCCACAACCACACTCTCCTCCTACTCAGGGTTTTTAATGCTATCATACGAATAAGGCCACCCTTGGAAAGAACTTGAAGTGACCAGACAAGGAAGACTGTGAGTTGATCATTGAATCACTGACTTTGGTGGCTTCTAGTCTTAAGTGGAAGTAAGTGATATAAAGAGAACAGAACCAAGAAAGTGGGTGTCTCACAAACCAGCTGAACGCATCGCTTTGTCATCACAGTGTACTATGTCTGCAGGTAACTCCAGGGCTAATTTTGCACTAATTTTGCAGGGAAAGCTGCCAAAAAAAGATTTTGGTTAAAGCTTCTGATCCATTCCAGCACAAAATTAATCCAAGGTACAAGTGCATATATACTCAGTAGCTCCCAAAAGTTCTGTTAGGTATTTATATATTTGCTCTAAGTTGCATTTGTTAGACTTGTCCTTATTTCCCCAAATGTGAAGGATGGTGAGTGCAGCAGACCCGAGTGCTTCCTGCGGTCGCACCCTGTGCCCTGCCCGGCCGGGGTCATTAGCCGATGAGGCTTTTTTCTGTCCTGTGTCTGCCAGGAATCCTGGCCCAGCCTGCATTTCCCCAGGGCACGCTCGGATTTTCTGTAGCTTCCCCATGCTGAAATGGTCTTTTTGTATTCCCTGAAAAAAAGATTCGGCCAGATAATAAAGACGTTTCCAACATCTATGGAACGTGCCTGTACAATGGCCGCAGGAAAGGCAGCTGAGATGGAGGTGGTGGTTTTATGGCAGTGAGTATTTGACATGCTCGCTCTCAGCCTGCCCTGGTCTCTCTCCCAAAGTCCCAGAGTTTGTTCCCCCGTCCTGGGCCCTGTTGGGTGTCCCGGGCGATTCGCTTCCCGCTCTCTCCTGACATCCTTGTTGAACACAGTGCAGCAGAGAGCGTCCCGACAGGACCCCAGCGTTAAAACCCAGTCTGAGGTCAGGCAGAGGTGTCAGTGCTCTCCCTGGCAACACCTCTCACCCCAGCTTCTGTCGTATCTCTGCTGCGCTCCAGTCCATTAAATTATTCAGCCTTTTGTGATTTGTCCCTAGCATTGAACCCCCCCTTTTCCATGGTGCTGACTTCCAAAGCCTGGCTATCCCCCAAAAAAGGAGTATTCTCTCCAAGTTCAGCAGACATTAATTTAATCAAGAAACCCTTTGTTCTTTTCTTACAGCAGATGTTAAAATGGAATGACTAATCGCTTTCTAAATCTTCCCATAATTGTGTGTTTGCTACCTCAGTCGAGTCTCCACTAAGACCAGCTCAATAATTCTTTTTTGTGCAATGTTTCCTCAGTTATAAATATATTTAGACCTCTACCTGTCTTCATTAACCTCTGTCAGATATGTTTGGTCTCAGCCCCCCTAACAACTGAGACAAACAACACAGACATTAATGGTTCATACAGGTTTGGATCTGACTTTCCATTTATGTTGTAGTAGACATGATTAAAGCCTTTGAGTAAAATCACAGCTAAATCCTGTCACACCCCCCCTTTTTTTTTGTTCTCCTATTAGGATTTTAGGCATTTCTTTGACATATTTTTATTGCCAGATTAGGAGGAAAACACTTGACTTGTTTGCAGCATTCTCATTATATTGTCTTTATAACATTTCTAAAAGAGAATAAATATAAAATACTTCTGTGTATTGTGGTCATATTTCAGTCTGACATTAATATGCTCCATGATTTTCCAGCTCACAATTCTTCTAACCTTGTGCTGACAGTCAAGAAAGCCTCATACCTGGGGAAACACGCGGATGCGTGAGCTGCTGGAGTCGAGATGATATGTGGGGCCCCTGGTAATGTCTCTGTCCTGTGGGTTTTATGTAACCACTTGAGTAATTGCCAAGACAGCGTTGGGTTAGAAAACGGTCTCGTGGAGCCAAAGCAGCCTTTTGTCCTGCTTTTCCCACCACAACACGTTTTTTCCAGTCCTCTCCTTATGCCACCTCCAGCTTTTCAGCTCTGGACACCGAATCCGTTTGTTTCTTTCTATGTCTGGTTTCCTTCGCCTCTTCAGCATCCCTTGCGCGTGCATCCAAGAGCCAGATTATCTCCCCTCGCCCCGGTGTTGTGCGGCTGTCGCATGGAGCAGTGTGTGAGCCATGTCTGTGTACTCCTTCCCAGAGTCCTCATTGCCCTCCAAGAAACGCTCCTCGTCTTGGAGAAATGGTTACTCAGGTGCTTATTGTCCTTGAAGGGAGTTCATCTTCCCCAAAAGCCCTGTTCCCTCCACGCGATCGCCCTGCCCGCCCCGCCTGCCTCTCCAGGCTCCTTTGGTCACTTGTAGCTTCTGTTTTCACAATTCCTTGTTTGTTGTCAGGTCACTGATGCAAAGATTTAATAATGCTGGGCGTCAGTTCCTGAAGAGTGTGATCAGGAGACTCTGATCTTAATTTCCAGCAAGGGGCCAGGAGACAAGGCTTGGCAGCAGGGGAGCTGTTGCTTATTATGTTGCACTGTTGACTGGTGTATTCGCAAGGTGCCCGTTATCGTAATACCCAGAGCCAGGTCATGACAAATGCCTGCTTCATTGTCATAGAGTTTGGATGTATCTTGTCTGCCAGAAAAGAGTGGAATTGCTCTGTAAACTTCTCTTTGGTGGAAGAGATGATGCTGACGTTATTCCTGACATTCAGATGTTCTGTGATTTTTTGTTGTTGTTTCATCACGTCACTCAGAACATCTACAAGAGTAGCTTCAGAGCAGTGCTCACACTGCTTCGCCTCTCTCCTAGGAATCAGTGATTTGTACTCGACCGTGCTCTTACCCATTGTCTGAAGCATCACTCAGGTCTCCAGAAAACCCTGGAGATTGTTCTGGAGCATTCAAGCTGGTGATGGCCAAGCCATGGGGGTCCTCATGGTACAGAAAAGTGACAGGCAGGAACTAATTTGAAGCAGGATGCCCGGCTGGGTTATCGTGATCGTCCCCCGTGGAGTGTTTTTATGATTTACAGTTTTTGGTTTGTTGGCAAGCGATGTGGGTAGCAGGGAATGAGGTGGGTGCTGTGAAGCCTTTTGTGTCAGATTATGAGGTGGTTTGAAATGGGTATTTTGTGACTAATTGGCTGTGACCACTGGCCCTAAGGAAACTTTCAGCTCCTGGAAAGCTTATAATACCATCAAGGATCCCGTGCAAGCTCCTTGCTCAAATTGCTCCCGAGGGAAAGCCGTGACGTTTCCCTCCTACATCTCACAACTTTGTCCCTATCTAGGCAGCATCCCTCCCATACAGTTCTCACCCAGGCCAGGGTGATTAAGCACTTAAATTGATTAATCAAATTTCTTGTGATGAGAACTACTGTCATTCATTAATCTGAATGGGATTATAAATAAGAGTTGGCAGATAGGGGAGACAAACATGTTGACAGATAGACCTGCTGCTTTGAATACAAATCACACCACTGCATCTGGAGGGTTTTAGCTCCCAGCAGCCTCGGGATACAGCTTCCCTAAAGGTAAAATTAGACTGAGATTAAAGTATCCCCATATTAATAAAGAAATATGCATTTATGAACAGGCAGCTACTGCAGGTGGGTGTGCAGGGCTGCATACCAATAATCCTACAGCAGGACCGGGCTATAGATTTTGCTTCCTGTGGAATCTGCAAAAGATTTTATGAGGTTAGATGTAGTCAAAACTCAAGGATAATCCAATTGCAAGTGTGTGGCTAATACCACCCTGAGCAATAAAGTCTCAGTCTAGCCTGGGCAGTTCCTGTTGAATCATCTGGCAGTTGACAGCATCGCAAATAACAGAAAATTCGTAGAGACGCTGTCTAACATTCACTTTTTGGAAAAACAGTGCCTTGTACTTTTCATACCATGACTTAGTGCAGAACGTGTCTTAGGCAGCTTAGGAAAGCTGTTGAAACCCTTTCCACGTTGCGGCCAGTGGCAGAATTTGCACCAGCAGAGTCCCACAGCCAGGGAAGGAGGTGGCTCTGCAGGTCGTTTCTCTTGTTGCAGAGCATGCTGAGATTAAAGCCACCACTCCCTATTGAACCGGCCTCATGCATTTCTTTTCATAAATATTTAAAGAGTTCTTATTAAGGAAATTAGCAGTATAAAAGACTAAGAGTTTGATCGTTGGCGCGTAGCGTGCAGCAGTGGTGAGTTAGTCTGTGGTGGAAGGTCAGGAAGCCGACGTGCTGCTTGTCGTCACGGTAAAGGCGAATTCCTCTGTGTTGATGCTGCCTGTGCTGGCCCAGCTTCCCCAGAAAGGTGACTGCCTGGCTCGGTGGCCAGGCCTGTGTCCCTCGGACAGGGAGAGGTGGGGGCTCAGTGGGATGCAAGCGACCTGCAGAATGTCTCGACCTTGGGCTCTAGTTTGCTACTAAGCTGCAGGTAGGAGATCGATGCATCAGTGCTGGAGGATGCAATAGCCAGTGGATAGTACCAGTGAATGCTCTTGAAAACACAGGTGACCAACATAAAGACTAGGCAGAGGAAAGAAAGGTTTGGGCAGGCTGGAAAACGCCGTTGCTGACTTGTTTAATATTATAATAATTGAACCTGCTGCGCCACAGCCCCACTGGATTTGCAGTAACGTTTCCGCGTAACTTTTCCTTCGTGGCGAGTGTGATGGAAGGAATTCTGTGGTGCCTGGCTGTGCCACAGGCTTTGAACATTCACTCAGGGCTTTGATCACCACACCCCTTCCTGCGAGGAAAGTGGCTGCGCAGCGTTGGCATCTTAATGGGGAAGGGGGAAACCCAGTGGGAGCTTCTGCCCAGGTGGAGCTGGCGAGTCCCTGTCCTCTTTCTCTCCCACGCGGCACCTCTCCCTGGACCACCTGCGTGGTGAACCCCAGGGACAGCAGCACACCACATTCCTGGAGCCAGGTTTCTGGGACTAGGGAAGAAACCCACTGAAGTGTTAAAAGAGGGAATGTCGCTGTCCTTCAGTATCAAACAGGTAACACAGTGCAGCGTAATACATAGAGAGTCTAAAGACTAGACCGAAAGGAAATGACGCTCCCTGGAAAAACCAAGGGGAGATACTAAAATACATCACTTCCTAGGAACTGCTCTTCTTCCTGCATGTGGGGAAGACACAGCAAAGTGTGCCCGAGACAGGAGCCGTTCAGAGAGGTCTGAGTGAGAAGAATTCAGGTGAAGAGCCATAGTCTGAGCCGTGGGACTGTGGTAAAGAAAGGTCTGAGGGTCAGGTCAGGAGGGTGGAGGGATGTCTGTGAGGCACACAGTGTAGGATTACAGGCATAAAATCTAAATTTCAGAACTTGGAACACTGAAGATCATACACACAGATTTCTGCCAATTAGTGCCATTAGAAGAATAATTTTTATTAGAAAGAAAGTTAAAACCTGCAGCGCTTGCAGTAACTTCAGAACTTCACAGAGGGAAAACTGGGTTTGAAAAAGAACCGATTCAACATTTAAATATTTCATTAAATATTGAACATTTCAGAAATTGCTTTCTAACAAGTCCCAGGGTAAACAGAACAGAACCACACTTGGTAACAAAAGGTACCAGAAGTGACAAGGTCCTGCAACGAATAGAGTTTCGCTCTGGATTTTGCAGCTGTGGTAACCTCTTCTCCCTTGATTAGTCATCAAATGAGCACCTTGGGCTCAGTCCAGACGCCGTTATCTAGATGTAGCTGCTTCAGGAGGGTTTGAAACACAACAGGAGAAGAAGCGGTAGGATTAACCCCAGAATTCCCACGCCAGGCTGAATGCCCAAGGGGTGGCCAGTGCCCCGACGTTGTGAAGGGGTTGGCTGTGCTGCCGCAGCCGTGCCGCCCTTAGCCCAGGAGGGACGGGTCAGGTTCTCTGGGCTTTCACATCCACGCAGAGACAGGTTTTGCCAACTGCTATCGGTACATAGGGACTTCCTGCCCAAACCACCAAACTGTAAGCAGTTGCTTAAGTTATATTAACATTGATAAAAGGCAAACCTTGCCAGCAGTGCAGGTCAGTCCAGTGCTGAGACCTGAGCACATTTTTTGCACTATGCTGAATCAAAGTTACTATCTACAGAGGTTGGAGGAAAATCCAAACCCATCTAATGTCTGTTTCACTAAGATCAGGAGTGAGAAAACATTTTTAGCAGCATTTTAGCTGAAGATTTTTTGCAGTAATGGAAATTTTGGATGCCTCACTATGTTATGACACTTTTTTCCCTGCTTTAGATCAAAATACGACCTCAGGGTGCAGCTTGCCTGCTGCAGGGTTCAGCCACCGTTACACCTCCCTGTATTAAAAAGCTGAACAGAGAAACGTTGAGGTCGATTTCTTGTTGCGTCCCCGTCAACTGGTGTCACTGTGCATCGCTTCACCCTATGAGAGCTGCTCCTTCACTCGCTTGGCCAAGCCCCCATCATTGGTCCCCTCTGCCCAGCCGCATCTCGCTGCCAGGGGAAGAAAAGTAAGATTGATGGCACTGGGTTCCCCGTGCGTGGTGTTGGCATCAAGTCGGGGTTTTATAGCAGCACACTGGCTTTTCTCACTGAATTTTGATTAATGGAGCAGGCAAGAGCTGCTGCTGCCTCGCAGCTCCTGCGGCTGACAGGGGCGAGCCTAATCTGATGTTTAAATGGATTTGGAACGTGTCCACGGCTTTAGCATCCCTGTCCTGAAGGAAGGACCATCTGCTACAAGATAACCTGATCTCAGAGGGCACTTACTTCAGGTCTGTTTGGAAGGAGAGGTGACACACATGGAACCTGAGGGTTTTCCCCGGTACTTCCTAATTTGGTGGCTACATTTGGCAGCTCACGTTAGAGGCTCAAGGTTTTCAGTTGCCTTGCTTTTCCAGCCATGCTCTGTGCCGTCAGAGAAGACCAGCAGAGAATTTTGTGTCTACTTGTTACAAATGCAGATGGAAAATGACTCCTACTTGTAAAATAAATGTATGAATACAAACAGCTTCTCTACAAACTCCTCTGATCACAGTTTGTTTGAAATCCAGAGAAATCGATTTCGGGAAGATTGGATAGCGTCTCTGCTGGGGTATGAAAAGGTTGGTGAAAAGAATTGGATAACAGTGGTATCTGTGTGTCAGATAATGGAAATGTCTGCGGTAGGGATGGGACGGTGGAGTTTCTTGTTGCATTTCAACTGGTATCTCCGCTACACAGGTTACTTCATTGAAGGATGCTGAGATGAGAACTCAGAAACTGCTTTTCTGTTTTCCCTTCCATGGCTGAGGAATCCGTACCAGATGCAGCCTGTCTGCTGCTGCACGGCTGCTGTTCCTGCGTGGTACCTTTCCTAGTGCCACGCACGGCTGCGCAGGAACGGGCAGCCGGAGGGTAAGCACAGAGCTTGAATGGGCTAAGGCACAGCCACTTCGTCAGGATGAGGATGAGAATGAGCCAAATGCCTCATTTGGCTTTCCTGGGAGGTTCAGTCCACGGCAAGCAGTATGCTGTTCCCTGGGGGAAGCTGGTGCAGAAGCTCTGAAACCGTTGGTGCAATTACAGGCGATCCCGTGCAGTATGGTGGTGTACCAGGGCTGTGAACAGCTGCTAGACCCGAGTCTACGCCACCGTGACACCCGGGAGCAGCAGCGGTGGATTTCCGTCCTCCTGTGGTACCAGTGTCGCAGGCCTTGGAAGCAGTTGTTGTCCCTGTCCCCAGTTTGTTAAACGTCGGCATTCTGTTTGTGTGGGGGCTTTTGGCCTCCTGCTGTGTGCCGTGGGAAACGTTGCGTTCAGTTTGAGGGCAAGCGGCGCCAGAAGCAGCTCACAGAGAAGCTGCTGTCTTAGCACACCGTTGCAGAGCACGGGACCGGGCAGAGGCCAGCACGCGCTGCAGCGCGCGTCCTGGTAGCTCTTGGAGCCTTGTGTCGCGCTCCTTGAGGCACTTGGTGGCTGTTCTATGTGGGCTTCGAGCTCCTGCCACTCCTCAGGTGGCTGCAGGTAGCAGCCTTTCCCTTTGCAGGCCTGTTTGCTTGATTCGGGAGCGTTTCCATGAGGAATTTCATATCCCCTATTTTGAGGATTTCATTCTTTTTTCTCTTTTTTTTCTTTGTCTGTTTAAACAATGCTTTGGATTTCACATGTCTGGTAGTCAAATTCTGTTATTTGGGGCAGTTTTCACTGCTGTTGCCACAAGCGCGTTCCTTCGAAGACTTTGTTTCGGGGTTTCAGTGCAAATCCTGATCTGTTAGTGTGCGTGCGGGGAACACACGCCCTTCCCCAGCAGGTTCGTTCCTCCCTCTCCAAAGGAACAGGGAGGATCTGGCGGACGGGCTGGCAGGGAGGGAGGGACGCTGGCACAGCTGCCCGTGGAGGAAGGGAACGTTGGTGCCCAGCGCTCGGGGCCTGTGCACCTCGGGCACCTGTGCTGCTTGGCGTGCGCCTGAGGTGCCGAGCACAGAGCCCGGGCCATCCCTTCTGGTCCTTCTTCCAAAATAACCGGCACGGATCCTGCTTGTGATGTCTGCAGGCTGCTGGGGCGTTGGAAGTTGAAACTTCACACTATAAAATTACTCAAGTATATTTTAATAATTTAGTGCCACAGGTCTTACGTGGTTTGTTCTCTAAAGATTGATTTAGCTTCTTATTAAGGGAATTGGGAATTCAGTGTGAAAATCTGAACAAAATCTAGGCAGTTTTTATTTTTTTAAAATATCCACTAGTGTAAGTCACCAGGGAGAAGAATTTCAAAGCCTGTCCAACCCTATCTTGAATTTTTTATTCTTTTGCTTTCGTATTTCCATTCCCAAGGTGTTCTTGTTAGGGAAGAACACCTCAGCATTATTGTATTATTTTTAAATAAGCCACAATCACTTTAAGGAGCTCAGAATAAAAAAAAAAATCCACTAATACTTTGATTTTTTTTTTCCCCCCTCCGGTTTTCAGAAGTTTGATAATGCAAGATGTGGACTGCATATAAATGGAAGGGTAGGCAGCTGTAATTGCACAGCTCTCCCCTTCTGCCCAGAGAAGGCCCTTTTCTCTTTAATTATCCCCTGATTTTACAAAGGTGCAGGATGAAGTGGAGCTGGCAGGGCCTGGCCCTTCAGGAGCAGCGCGGGGGCTGCAAAGAAGGATCTTCTAGCTGCAAACGTCTGGAGGCAGGTGTGGATTTCACCTTCCGGGGGGGCTGCGTGGGTCGCTGCTCTCGGGGGACCCCCCCCGCAGCAGGACTGGGGGCACAGGCGGGGGGCTGTGCGCGCCCCGCTCCGAGTGCCGGGATGTTGGGGTGGACAAGCGCACCCGCCCCGAAGGGTGACCGCAGCGTGTGCCGCGCCATCGACACCACGGCGCTGGACCAGGGCACCGCCGCCACCTCGGGCATCCCGGTCCCGCCACGGCAGCGGGGACAGGAGGGGTCCTGGTGTCGCTCGGGGCTTCTCCGGGAAGCAAGCTGCTGCCAGCTCCCGCACCACGGGAGGTGACGGCCGCGCACGTCTCGGCCTCTGTTCTCGAAAGAGAAATCGATAAGCTGCTGAAGTGGTGTTTCTCCTCAGATGGTTCAGAACTGCCATTTCTTTTCTCCTGGAGATTTTGTAAACTTAAAAGAAAGTCATGAAAAAAAAATGTTCTCCCCTGTCCAGCCCATTAATTCAGCCTGCTCAGGACAGAATTAACCTTGGCAAGCCTTCCAGAGGAGAGAGTCATTCTAACCTTAAAAATCTGCTGATTAAAGCTGGTTTCAGGAATTCGATTTCACTTAATGCATTGGCTGAGTGCCCAGCCTGGCATTAACATAGACACAGACACACAGACCTCCGCATTTTTTTACCTCCCTGATAAAAAAAAAGTTACAAAAAAAAAAAAAAAAAAAGCAAACCCAGCTAATGAAACATCTTTTGCCTGTTTTGAGGAAGAATTCATTTGAAAGACTCCTTTAGCTAAAGGCATTAAGTGTGCCCTGGTTACCCGTCTCCTAAGGCCAGCAGGGAGGTAATTCTGTTCCCCTCATTAGCGGCAGCGCTGTGTGCCGAGGCGCCAGGCGATTGTGGCCTGACCCGGTGAGAGGCCGAGGGGCTCAGCGCTGCCTGCGTCGGGTGGGGGTTGAGCTCAGGAAAATCGCCCCTCTGTGCTCTCCCCGCAGCCCCACGTGTGCTGTGCTCTCAGACCGCAGACTTTATGTCATCCACAGTGCTTAACTCATTAACCTTGACATTTCCCCAAAACAATGGCGCTCAGATTCCTAAGGTTTCTATTTATATCTTCAACTTTTTTTTAGTGCTTTTTTATATGAAAATTAATGTAGTTTTTATTGCCACCATCACTCATTCATCCTGGCTCCAGAGGGTGTGTTTCCAGGATCTCTCTCCACAGCCAGGTTATCTCCTGGGGCGAGAACGTGGTCCCTGCTGTTGGGGGTCTTGCTGATGCGTGGGGTCTGCTTCATCCCAGCCACTCAAGGTAGAACATCCAGCCCCGAAACATCACTCCAGAACTATATGCCCATGTTGTGCCACATGGGAGGGAAAAAGAAAAGAAAAAAAAAAAAAAAAAAATCACTTCTCTATTCTGGATGCTTTTTAAATTTTCTGAACTCGGGATTTTCTTGACGGTTTGCTGCAATGTTGAAAACCAGTTTCATAGAGGTGGGATGCCTTTATGTAACTCATTATTGACACCTCTAGAATTATGTATGAGACAGATCTGGAGATAGGGTGCAGCTTTCCTGCCTGCTAAATGCAGGGAGCTGCAAGGAGCTTGGCGTTAATGCTTGTCATTAGTTTTTGTTTTAATCATGGTGAAGTTTCGATCGAAGTTCACAGCAAACCAGGGTTATGAAGCAAGTGGGGGTGTGCTGATATATATTGGTATATATTAATAGCCTGAGGGGCTATGGGTGTTCCTTGCTATTGCAGAGGCTCTTTCAGTGGTGTGCTCAAGGCCAGTGTTCCTGTCCTCACTGGGAAGCTGGTCAGACTGGGAGATGCTGGGACTACCAAGCCACTTTCTGAAGCAGGGGGATCAGCTCTGAGTCAGCAGCCCCTGATGCCGTGCAGCCAGGAGTCGCTGATGGGGATTGTCTGAAAGAAACCACGTCTGCTTTTCCCCAAGCTGAGTGGTGGGATTTAAATGTTAAGCTTTTCTTTGGATTATTTTCTGCAGGGTATTTTTCCCTCTATTTTTCCTCCTGGCTTTTTTTGTGTGTGGAATGTACCCTTGACACATTTAAAAACATTATTAATCTTTGTCATTTGTATTTTAAAAATAACTCCGTGATAGCAGCCAGCAGCCCTTAAATCCTTTTTAATTCAGGCTGACCTTGTGAGCAGTGATCTTGGGGAGGAGACACTGCTGCCAGCCTCCCTGTGTGCTCACCGATAAGCGCACGCATTTGACGACACACCTCCACGCTTGCCCTGTCACAGGGCACGCTCTCGACACCAGGGCGGGTGAGCTTGCTGCTTGCAGAGTGTTTTGCAGTTTATGAGGTGCCTTCCAGGCAGAAGGATTATAAATGAAGATGTACCGGCCACGTTCCACTCATGTGAACGGCTGGTGTCCTGCACTGGGGGGATGGCATGAACAACGCTGTGTCCCAGTGCCAGCTGGTTATGGCCAGGATATCAGCATCACCAGGGTGCTGACCACAGGCCACCCCCACCAGCGCCACCAGAGCCTTAGTGCCACATGTCAGCGTTCACATCGCTGATGCTGTGGCATCCATCTCTGCAGAAACAGGTACTCGAGGCAACTGTGATGGTGATTTACCGATGAGGTTTTTTCAGTACCCATCTGCTCAGGTCCCACTTAACAAGGTTTAAAGACTTTCTGAAGTCCAGCTGGAGCCAGGGCCATCCTGCCCTGCAGCCGTTGCTGCCGGAGGGATGCTCAGTGATGATAACCACACCCTGGACTGGTGAGGACCCTCTGGCAGGGTGCAGACTGAGGCGTGAGCCAGGAAAGAGATCGTTAATTATCAGACTTGTCATAATCAATGCAGTTGCTGGATGTTTTGCCAATTGACGGGGTCAACAGAAGGGACACAGGCACCAACAAAAAGAACAGACTTATTTTACTGTTTATCTCAAAATAATACAGAAGTGAAACAAGGCACTTAATTACAATGAGATAAGCTTATTATACTCTATTATAAGCAGCAGGGACAATAAGCAAGGTAATGCACCTGATCATTACTACACAAAGAAAGCTATAGTGATTAAGAAAGACACATCACCAGTTGCCCTATTAATACGTTACCATCATCCAGACCTGCAGTTGGTGGGGAGCCCTGGTTGCAGCGAGGGTCTGGAGAACCCGTCCCAGCAATTAGAACGTCCTATGCAGTGCGTCCACTCATAGGTGAGGTCTCCAAAGTCACTGCAGGGGGGTCCAGCTTTTATAATGCTCAATGACCAAATTCAGCAAGTCAGAATTACTTGGATTTTTCTTCACGCGGAAACTTCTGGTGTCATCCTCGCTGTTGTGTGTCGCCCAAAGCCTGGCCAGGGCCTGGGGTGAAACATCTTTAGATGTCTATTCTATTTTAGCTTTATCCACAAGGTCCAATCTTTCAGCAGGCTGCATATCTGGTTTCACCACTTATTTTAACTCTAACTGCTTATCTCTTGATAAGCACTAATAGTTGCAGCATAAGGATTATAACAAAGTCCTAACATAAACGGTTTTTTCAGTGGTTAATTAAGCAAAATAAGTTTTGGTTATTGATTATAAGATGTAACATTATGGGGTTCATCTAGAGGACAACCTTTGGCTTGGGCCTGTTATCCTTAGCATATTACTGGAGTAAAACAAAAGAGGAAATTCCCCTTAAAAATCCTTTGCAGTTGGATTTATTTATTTTTTCCTTCTGTAATGGCAGAGTCGTGATGTGCCTAAAACATACATGGCCCCCAATCTTCCAGGGGAAATATCTGAAGGAAGCTGTGAGCAGATTGCTCGGCTGTTGCAATTTTGCATTTAAGGGAAACTAATCACCTTTGGTACGGGAGAATCTATCATTACACGCACACCCATCCCCCATGTGCGCTGCATTGAATACCAGCAGAGTCAGAAAATAATATTGCTTTCTTAATAATAAACAATCTTGTGGACAGGAATTGTACCAGGATCTTCAAATTAGAAACGGTTTTGTGTGTTGGGTTTGCTCTGGGCTTAGCTGCCAACCAGCAGCGGTGTTGAGGAGCTTTAACGTCCTGGAAATTTGATTTTGTCCTGCAAAAAGAATTCCTTAGCCTTACGGATTTCAGTTAATCAGGGAAGCAGAGTTCATTTTTAAAAAAGCAGAAGAAAAGAGCTGTATTTTGGTGCTTTGCTGTATAAAATACCTGACAGCAGTTTTTTCAGTTTACAAATGCTAGATGTTCAGTTTACATGCCCAGGTGATAAACCATGGAAAGAGATGCTTGTGTTGTGTTTCTTGAAAAATACAAATGTGTTGGAGCCAAGATGAAAGCTCAGCTGGCCAAGCCCAGCTCTGTGTTCTGTGTGGGGATGCAGAGCACTCTGGGGAGAGCCGCGGCGGGGTAGGCAGCAGCCCTGTGCTCGCAGAGCGACTCCGTTACCCGGAGCAATGGTCAGAAACCCTCGGGGTGCTATAATCTGTTACCAGCCCTGGACCAACTTTGGAATGGCATCCCCCCGTAGCAGATAACACACTGCCGTTCCTGCCCTGGCGCTGCCTCCTCGGGCAATGGTTTCCTTCGCTAACCCGACTCTGTTCTCTCTTTTTCTGTCCCCAGTGCTTGTACGGCTGCTACGTCCATTCCTCCATCATCCCCACGTTTCACAGAAGGTGCTACTGGCTTCTGCAGGTAGGATGACAACACGTTCCTCTCTCCTGGGAGTAATCTGGTCATGTTTGCTGCCGGGGAGATTGGCGGCCCCATGTTTGATTGTTTGAGGGGATTTCTTTCGTCTGAAAGAGACTGGGATTTCCTCAGTTGCATGTCTCTGATCAGAGGTATGACATGTTTTCTCTAGCTGATGCCAGCTCAAATGTTCCCTAAACAGAAAGTCAGCTCAAGCAAGACTCGTGTAAGGTTTTCAGTTGTGTTCTGGTTCTGAAGCGAGGCAGGCACGGGAGCTTGGGAAGCTGACTGCTGGACCAGCACGTGAGGGTGTGGGAGAGAAATCAGTCCCGTGGCAGTGTTTGAATTGGGGGGAACCCTGCGCCCAGCCTTGTTCTGGATCTGCTTTCCTCCAGTGCACTGAGGGGTTTAGTCTCAAGAATCCCTCAGTGATTTTTCCTCTGGCTTTCGTGGCGCTGTGAAGCCCCTGGGGGAGTTGATCAGAGTTTTCCTGTTGCTTCTGAGGTGTTTGGGTGATGGCCTGATCCTCGCAGGGTTCCTCGAGCTGTGGTGATAGTGCTTGGGCTCACGTCTGGGAGTTTGGCTGGGCTGGGTGTCTGCTGGACCGAGACGATAACCCTGCATTTGCAGTGCTATTTGTATTATTGACTGGTTGCTGTTGCTGACAAAGGGAAGTAAATTGTTTTCTTTTGTTAGAAAACAGCATTTGACACATATTGTAATAATATTATTGTTTTAAAGATTAAACCCCTGCAGTCCTGAAAACGAACAGGGCTGAGGAAAGTGACATCTGTTTTTAGAAGCAAATGGAAAATAATCCTTTTTTTCCCCCTGGTTCAGCAGTTGCAGTTCCATATTAAAAAGGAAGGCACTGCTGCTGTGCCTGCTGCCTGAAAGGCGCGCTGTGACCCACAGGGACAGTGCCCACACCGTGGGTGCAAAGGGAACGTGCACAAAGTATCGCTGTCCTCTGTGACGTTTGTGTGCGCCTCAGCTCTGCTTGCATCCTCTGCATGTGCATTCCACGTGTAAGTACAGGGGAGAATGCTTTGCTGCATCAGTGGGAGCAGGATTTGCGTCCGCAGTGGGAAGCCGAGACTCCCTGGATAGGCAGACGTTTAGCGCTTTTCCTCACGGCCCTTCGAGGTCCTGGCCTGCGCCCGTGGTTGGATGCCGCAAGAAGCGGGGCGTAGCTGTGTCTAAAGAAGCTGTTAAACGTTTACGGTTCAGTGCGCCGAACCCAGCAAGACCTGCAAACCTGCAGCAGCAGACAGCTGCTGGCGTGGCTGCTCAGCATCTGCCTCTGCGCTGCCCGTGGTGGATGGTGTGAGGCCAGAATTCCAAAGGAACCCTGAACTCCCTCTGAGTAACTGACAGCACGGCACAGTGGTGCTTCCCGAGCCGCTGTCTCCCAGGTGTCCCTGGGA
The DNA here is from genome assembly GCA_025345505.1 of Todiramphus chloris collaris. Classification (NCBI taxonomy): domain Eukaryota; kingdom Metazoa; phylum Chordata; class Aves; order Coraciiformes; family Alcedinidae; genus Todiramphus; species Todiramphus chloris. Next base: position 5,730,800 of record JANVCC010000174.1, read on the forward strand.
AGGCAGAGGGGACTATGGAGGGCCCAAAAGCAGGTCACTTGGTTCCTCTGCTCCTGCCTACTCGGGAACAGGAGTTTGTCCTGGGGCTTAGTGGAAACCTCCACAATCCCTCACCCCAGAAGCCGAAGCGGGCACCGGTGATGCACGTGGCTGAAAGGTGCTGCAGATCCCCCTGTCAGCATCAGCCCTCAGCCCAGGCACAGTCTCCACGTGTGCCAGGAGGTTTCCAGCATCCCTGAAGGGCAGCTCAGCTCATGAAATGTTTTCACATAAACTGAAAATGTTTAAGAAAGGTCCCTGTTTCTGAAGAAATTCAGGGCAGGCAGCAGATTCCTTCCTGTTAAGAGGAAGGATGTTCCCAAGAGGAGCAGATGACGCAAAATCAAACTGCAGAGTTCCAACCTCAAATTGGGCTGTGGCCTTTAAGGAGGTTTGCTCCCAAACTGCAAAGCTTTTTCCATTACCTTTGAGAGACTGTTTTCTAGCTTTGCCCATCTCCCATGATTTCAACCTGTTATCTGGGAGCCTGAGCAGTGCTCACGTAGTGTGAGTGCTCCCCAGCCACGGACAGTCCCCAGATCCTGCTCTGTCGTGGGCTGGCCAGCCTGTGCTTGTCCCCCAAGAGTTCCTCCCCTCGTAGGTCATCCCTCTTATCTTTAATCACAAGCTTTGTATTTCTTTTTATTTTTTGCTACGTGCTACCTAGAATTATCGCTGGACTTGGCTGTTATGGCCGTTAGCAAGCTTATATCAGATGAGCTGCATTGCAGCGCCATAGGATTTTCTTACCTGCACCCTGAGGTCTGGTTTGTTCACGTTTGGAGGGTGTATGTCAACATTCAGGCGTCTTCTTTGCTCTGATAATTGCTGTGAGATAAGTGGATGGGAGGTATGTGATGTGGAACATCTTGTTGGGATGTAGGATGCTGGTGTTGAGAAACAAGGACATGTTGTGCCTTCACTGTGGGAGGAATTGGGGTCTGTGGTTCATGACAGCGTCTCCCCATCATAAATGGGCTTCCTTCAATCATGCACTCAGGTTATGCAGCTGGAGAGAAAAGAGCTAGCCAGGAACAGATTATGCTTTTCTAACCTCTGCAGAATGTTTCTGTTCAGCTCCACAGTGAATTTAGGGGGAGTGAAACCAGAAAGAGAGAGGGAGGAGGTATTTTGTGGATCTGCTTCAGTCTTCCACTTCAACACCATCGAAAAAGGGCTTGGATGTTCCAGTACAGTCAGGGCAGTGTTTAACATTAACCTCCAGCAAAATGTTTGGCTTTTCCGTTCACAGAGGCAAATGAGTGACTTTCACTTTTTTTAGACACACACCTATTACCTTCTGGGATGTGGAGCTCTCTGCCTGCAAGCCTCTGGTCAATAGGAAGTAAATACAATTAGTCTGTGATTCTGCCTGTGTTTTATGGGACGATCTTCCTCCTATTCCTGTTGTCAGGTTAGGTATTGATTAAAAATCCCCATGCAATTGTTCGTGATCTTTTCTGACTAGCATTTTCAGCATTAAGGCCGAGACTCAAGCCACGGAGACCAGCAGTCCCTTGAGTGTTTATGCTGTGCTATAGCCATTAATTATATGGTGGGATCAGATTTATTACTTAAACAACTTTGCGTTGTCACATGATTGACACAACGTACCTTCTCACAGCAGGCTAGTCAAAGGGGTAAGAACTGAAAACCAGTCAGCTTGAACCGTCATCAGGCAAAAAGCAGCTTTCTGAATCTAGGAGTGATCCTGCCGTAGGCAGAGGCTGCAGCGTGGTGACGGTGGCGATGGGCTGGCATGGAGCAGCTGCGATGGTTGGTCAGTTTTACAAGCTGGAGGACTCTTTCTCTCTATTCTGAAGAGAGTTTACATTTTTGAGACATTTCAAACTTTATTGATAATGGGTTTGAAATGCTGCCTTGCCTCAAACACCTTTAATATTTATCGTAGCTGTAGTACGTGCCAAGCAAGCATCATCGTGTCTCTGCAGGAGATGGCCCATCCCTGGGCGCTGGCAGCTTTGGACCTCCTGGAACTGAGATAAGGGACAATGACAAGGTGGTGCTGGGTTCTCATATTTCTCTATCAGTTTTCTGATTTCTAGAAACATAAGATCATGCTTTGATTGATGGGCAGAGAGAAGGACAGGGCTGAGGATTCAAAGATCTCTTCGAAGGGGTGCTGGGGGGCACTCTGCAGTAGCACTTTTTTTTTTGCGTTACCTGTTAGTATCCTAAAAGCAGCAATGCCCTCGCCAGTCACAGTCAATCAGGCACAGACAGACACTGCTGAAGCCTTTTTTTAGGTACGAGTGATGGCAGGTCCCACACGCATGGGAAGCCTTCAGCGCAGACACTGCCACGGGTTTGCTGGCTTGTCTGTCAGCAGGACGTGCGTGTGTGAACACCCGCGCTGCGCCTGTTTAGGCCTCCAAAATGGCACCAGATTTTCTGTCAACCGAAAAAGAAGGAAAAAACCAAACCTGTTTGTACTCGTAATGACTAATGCAGGGAAAGTGTGGATTCTCAGATACAGACAATTTTCAAACATTGGCACAGCTGAGCAGCAAAACGCAGCGTTCCCTTCTGTGGATTGGTAATTGGCACCCCAGGAATTCAGAATTAATCTAGCTGCCAGGCTCCCGGGGCTGGCTGCTGTTTGCAAAGGTTATTGGAGGCGAGCTTCATCTTTACCCAGGAATTGCGGTGCGTCTCCTGCTCTCTTCCGTGCTCGTGCCATACAGCTGGAGACTCTGGATTTGTTGGACAGTCATTGTTTTCCATCCTGCCTTTAGCACATTCTGATATTTTTTTCAGTGCTGATGTTAAGGTGCTGCAATTATGGGAACAAATATGTTACAAAAACCACCTGTTGCCCTTGTGCTTAATTAAGAAGCACAAAGCAGAAGTTTGGTGTTCATTGTGTATATGTTTTGCCTCAAATATTCAATTATGTCCTAAGCGAGAGGAAGACCTTCCCGTATCCATTTGATGGCCCCCCATCTGACTCCTTGTGCTGCGCTGCGTCAGCAGTATCTGCCACATCCCTGGCTGCAGGAGCAACAGACAGCTTGAGGATTTCGGTCTTTTTCAACATAAATCGGAAGCATTACAGTCTCATAAAAATTCCTGAGACTTTTGCTTAGTAATGGGTTTTTATTTTGCATTTGGGTAAAATAGAAGTGACTGGGCAATAAAGCACAGAAGATCATATGCTCTGTGTGGGCACTTTAGATCGGTCCCGTATTGTTGGGGAGCAAGGCGTAAGTTGGGCTTCCGGCATAATGAGCCTTTGCATTTTTTCTAACGGGAATATAAACAGTTACTGCTATGTTAGCACATTTTCCCAAAGTGAGTTTTAGCCTATAGGACAAAATGAAGCATGAACTGAAGTACAGCAGAGTATGGCACAGGGTACCTGGCTGGCACTCGCGTGGTTCAGCATCCTGAGCACGGTGCTGGGATGACCGCAGCATCACGGTGCAGATGGGCTGGGTGACCTTGGGACAGTGGCTGAGTGGTCGAAGATGCAGGATCCTGTCCGGGAGTGACGGTAGCGATGGCACGTTCCACCTGGGGTGGAGGCACCGCAGGGCCTATGGCCTTTAGCACTGTTCACTTCTACAGCGTCTCCATGCACAGTCTCTACCCTCTCGTCGAGGCTGTTACTCAGCGCTTGCCGTAAAGCTAAGGAAATCCAGAAGACAATATAGATGTATAGGTGATATAAAGTATTTATTGTTGCTGTATGGCCATAGGCGATGGGTATCTGAGGGTTAAATTCTACTGGAAAATGCAGAGCATCAGCCACAATGGACCTCGACAACAAACAGACAGAGCAACACCCATGTTTCTAAAATGCGGCCACAAACAAGGTGTCAAAAGGAGAAAAAGCCCTGCCTTTTTCAGGTTCAAAATGCCACAATTTCTAAAGGCTCAGGTGTTTCTTGACTGCTGTAGCACTCTTCCGTGCCCTCCTCTGACCTGAGCTTTAGCTTCTTTGGTGGTGGTGTGATGGGGAGAAGCTGATGCAAACCCTTGGTGACTGTTTTCAGACAGACACATGCACCTCGGTGCCTCTTCAAGCATGGGCATCACTTCGGAAAGGATTATTTCTGCAGGACCAGACAAGGACCTCCCACCAACAGAACAGACCTTTTAGACAGGCATGCTTTAATTGCCTCGCATCCTATTTTTAGGAATCACAGCATATCTCACATGGAGATACGCTGTGAGAGAAGATGGTAAGCACAATGGAAGCACATGGTGCTGCCTGGAGAGAAGCATTGTCTTTTGTTATCAATTTAGCTCTGAGCTGCAACAGAAAAAGTGCTTTCGACACCCCCTCTGTCCAGGAGTCTGTGGGTTACAGCAGCTGGTCCCCTCACACATCTTCCGGGCTTCATGACGCTTCCCTGTGCAAAAAGCATTTTTAGAGAACGAAAAAGTTGTGGACGCCCTTTTCAGCCTTCCTTAATATTCCTTTGACGTGATCTCTCTGAAAGACTGTTCCCTCCTTTCCTTCCTTTTATCTTCTCACCAGCTCTTTTTGAAGGCACAGTGCTCCTTGCCATGTCTCTGCTGCCTTGGATCACAGAACAGCTATGTCTCAAGACTTCCCATCATGTTATTCAGGCATCATTAAAGATCTGAAATACTCCTGGAATCGGTGGAGCTGTGCAAAAAGTATTGCTCAGTCCAACTGAAATTCCAGGGGTTGTGTTTACTCTTTTGCAATAATTTTCTGGGTTTGCTATTTTGATTTTTTTTTTTTTTTGGGTCACATTTCTAACAAATATTTACTCCTGAAAATGGATTTCAGAGAAGCTACATAAGAGAGGTGTTAGCTGGGTCTCCGTGCGAATACCTTAACCCTTTCCGTTCATTTTGGCTGGAGGACAGAAGCTGCTGGGTTCGTTAGCCTGGTGCCCAGCTGCCAATCTCAACGAGCCTTGGTCTGCGCTGGGATCCCTCGCCCTCAGCAAATGTCTGTTAGCAGTGGGATGAATAGTTAAACAGGATTGAAGGGGCCTTTTTGTGGTTCTGTACACTGCGCGAAACTCAAGTTCCCTTTAGCACCAATGCCCCAAAACTTAGTTTTATCTGTCATTAGAGATAGCTTTAATGATAACAGCCCATGTTGTGCTCTGCTGTGCTCCCGTATTTTCACAAAATAAAAATGAAGCAAAAGCCAGGATGCTGCAGGCTGTGCTGCTGAAAGACCTCTCTCCTTTGCCTAGCATCAGGAACCTGAGAGCAGAGGTTTCTCTTTGAGAGGAGCCAGCTGCTGCAGATCTGCTCCTCATCATCTTGTTCTTGATGGATCCTGCATCTCCCCAGGGCATCCGGGGCCACTGTCGCTGCCAGCTCTCATGATGGGCACTGAGGGTCACACACAGTGACAGCTGCTCTCTTCCCCCCCAACACTCATGCTGCTGCTGCCTTTGAAACGCCTCCTGTGTTCTGCAGCTGAGCAGAGAAGCTCCTGCACCCTCTGAGCTTTGCCAGATGACAGTGGAAGTGCTCGCAGCTCGTCCCTCAGACCGGTGCTTGGGCAGTGCAGTTGCTGCCCCTGGCTGGTAGCCAGCTGATGTGCATCATCTCTTGGTCCAGATGCGTGCCCAAGGGTGCTGGGTTGGCTTTGTTGAATTTCTGTTGGGCAGAGTGGCCCCGTAGAGTGCACGGTCGTCTTGGGATGCCCAGGGAAGGATGGCCGCAGTGGTGCTGAGCCCTGCCAGCGCTGCCGGGACAGCTGCAGGGAGCAGCCCCAGTGACAGAACCTCAGCCGTGCAGTGCTTCACCTGGGGGGATCCCGCTGTTTTCCACTTCTCTTCCAATCCCTGACTTGCTTTGAGGGCAGCCACGCCTGTTGGAACCCACCTTCAGTCTTACAGTCTTCTCTTGATACAGACACACACATCATCTAGTCAAGTCGAAGGCTATTTTTGCTTGATTTTTCCTCCTTCAAGTTTACTTGCTCACTAATGTTATCTTCGCATAGAGTCTTTACCTTCACTAAAATTAAATCCCATCTGGCAGAACTCATCACAAGCTGTCTTCCTCCCAGCCGTCTCCTTCCTCTTTCTAAACGAAGCTGTCCTCTGTGACGTGCTCCAAAATCACCTCTTGAACTTCTCGGAGAGCATGTCCCGTTTGCAGCCAGGGGAAGGGCGAAACACCGGAGGGAACGGCATCTGCCAAGCCCTCTTTTTCAGGAGAGCCAGCAGCACGTGTGTGTTCTACGCCCATCCTCACGAGTCAGGCCAGAAAAATAAATCAGGATGTTGCTTTCCTAAAAAAACATTTTCCGTGACAAAACTACGTAATAGATAATACTGAGCTTGCAGCTCAGGCTGGACTCCGTGCCCTTTTATCAGTTTGGATACCCTCAGAACAAAGATGTGTTTTGACACCTGCAGGATGAGTAAAGTGGGACTGCAGAGAAAGGAGCAATAGCTCTCTGCTGATGTTCCAGCAAAGGGGAGGTGGAGAGGATTACAAATGAACTGGTATCTCAGAGACTGGAAACATTTTAGCAGGAGTGCTTTATCTTTTGTAATGTTTTTATAAATTATTTATTAACACACTTGCTGCATTTTCCTGAGAAATTGGATAGAAAAGCAAAATGTATAGCCGGCAGATTATATTCCAGAAGAAAGACGCCAGTGATTAAAAAACAATTTCCAACCCTTTCAAACACATAACTTTATTTTAGACAAGTAGTCTGCTATTTTTGTACCGCTCTCCACCATTTTACAGAAAATCCCAGATTTGTTCCCTAGATATACGAGGAGACTGACGTTAATGCGAGCAAGCTAAAAAGCAGTCAGAGTGCTTTAGTTGTTGCTTAAATAATCTGTTGTCATTTATAGAAGAGATGCCTTTCCCAAACTGCTGTGGGACGTGCCCGGGGTGCTAATCGAGAGGCCTTGTTACAGGGGCAAACTCCAGAACATGGCCGGCTCCCGACAGCGGGTTTTCTGCTCTTGGCCCCTGCTGGGCACGAGGCACCGCTCGCCCGCTCTGCCCGACCCGGGGGACTGAGAGCAGCGTCTCTGTGGCATCACGGTCGCTGCAGCCGGGCCGCGTGCCCGCAGCTCGGCTGGGGGGGCAGCCGCTGCCCGAGCCAGCAGCAGCTTTGTGTGCACAGCCCGGGCACGGATGGTGCCAGCCTGGTGCGATCAGCCTTCCCCCGCTCGCTCCCAGCAGCCTCCGTAGGAGCACCTGCCGTAGCAGATACGCGTTTTGCCCCCGTGCCTACAAAGGGTACCAAAAGCAGGGCAGGTCTAGGGGTGTGGGGACCCTTCTGAGGACCCCGCTGTCACTGGGGAACATCAGCATCTTGACAGCAGCAACCGCAAGTGTCGCAGCTGGAAACAGGATTGCTTTTGCTTGAGCGTACACCCACCTGCTCACCCGGGAAAACCCCAGAAAGCAGGACCGTGCATCTTTCCAGTTCTGCCCTGGTTTGGACCGGTGATGCTATCACCGAGATATCCTCGCAGCAGGGATCACGGTGATGTGACAGTACAACTCAGCTGGAAATTAAATCAAACCACAGGCTCCAAGACACTTATTAATATGCTCTGTACAGTGAGGATTAGGCTTTTGGTGACACTTAAATTGAATTCTAATGCTATTTTGAAATATATAATACGCTGAATTTACTTCACCTCAGGTTTGAGTTAATGGTTTATTAAATTATGCACCTTGCAGTAGCAAAGCTGTTTCCTGGTGTAGGACACTGAGGCTTGCAGTAGCAATGCAGCAATTTTGCTGATCTCATCCACATCCTCCCTGGTCAATTATTAGGTCTGCAGGTGTCTGTGAATGTATTATACTGTCAGCTGAAGTTTCACCCTTGTTGGAGAGGCATAATTGGGGATTGTGTTGGAAACTCTGTAGCGAAGCAAATTACAATTTGAGTTTAAAGATTTGGTGTTCACTTTGGCGTGGGCAGCAGAGGACTTGTGGCAGGTGCTGCCAAGGCTGAAGTCTCTCCTTCTAATATGGGATAAATTTTGTTTTAAATATGCGGTGTTGTGGCAGGCAGTGAGTTACCTGCCTTTTGTATTCTGTCTTTCCTAAGTGTTTCAGATCAATCACTTCCCAGGTGCCTGCAGTTCTAAAAGCTTTTCTTGCTGTCCCTCCACCTGTGTGAATGTTTCCCTCATTACCCTGGTTGCTTTTGTTCTCGAGATCATCTCTTAATTTCTGAAGTACCTGTCTATTCCCTTTTTATTGAATGGAAGCCTTCAGCTGTCCCTGATGTCTTGCACTGCTGCTGCCAGCTCCTGGTCAGTGAAACTGTGGTGCCTCTTGGGTCTGGCCCTGCCCCACTGTGCAAGGACAGTCCGTCCCCATCCTCCCACTGCTGCCACCCTTACCACTGCATCCCTGTTGCCATCCACGCCCACGGTGATGTCTCACATCAGACGGGTGGGCTGGAAGGTGACCATGATGTACATGACATACATGTGGTGTGCTACTCTTACTGAAAGTCAGTAGAGGTTAGTGAGAACATCCTGGAGTTCAGGGTCTGCACTGTAAAATGACGGACGCGCCTCCTAAGCTGCGGGAATGGTGTATATGGAGCACAGTCTCAGTCCCCTGCGAGACCGTTCGATGGTTTTCTCTAAGGTATTAGTGAAGAGGCAAAAGCTGGAGGAGAGTGACCTAAATGGCTTTCCCTCCTGAACAGGCATCATACCTCAGGGCATCATTTTCTTCGTCAGGGAAAAAGTGTGAGCTTTTTCTTACGACACATTTGTTTCGGTTAAATGTCAGCTGGTTTGCATCTGCGACTCACGCTACTACACGATGTATGTCATATGACAGTCTGCTAGCTCACGCCAGAGTTATTAGCCACCAGCAGCAAAGAAAGCACAATTTAGATAGAGTAAAATAGAGGTTGAGGGGTTTATCAGTTTAGTTTCTGTAAAATGGGATGGCATCTTCCCAGGAAATTAGATTCCTTGATAATGTAACCAGCCTAAAACAAGTCTGTTGGATTGAATGCCTTCATATTGTCCTCCTTTTACAATCAAATATTGCAAAGGATTCCCAAGAAAGGTTGAAGGTATTTCTGATCTCCTTGCAGCAAGTGAAAACAAAGCACTTAACCCAGGGGCAGGTGGCAGGAGGACAGCCCAGGTGACAAACTGCCTGCCTGTGACCCAGCAGCATGCAGGGCATGGGCCTCTAAGTGTCATCTGCCCGCAGTCCTTAGGGACACTCAGGACAATATTTGCCTTAGAAAAATGTTTGCTGCCAGCACCAGTGCTGGATTTATTAGTACTGATGGTGGTTAAATGCTCTGACTGACCTGATCGGGACATCTGTAACAAGGCAGTTTTCTAAGTATGGAAAAGCTATTGCATTGTTGGGGAGGAAACTCAGAAACAAGGTCAGTTTGCATGACCTGGATCTGGCTTTAGGTACTTGCTCCTTTTTGCTGGGAAGAGCTCTGACCCAAAGGGAGGCTTTTGGCAGCATCGGTCTATCACTTGACAGCAGGAGATGTGCAGGAATATTGCATCGCAGGCTGAAACCTGCAAAAGAAGCTACGGGCGGCTTGTCACGTGCCAGGGCACAAGTAGCAGGTGGATCTACTGGGATGCTGCAGTGGCAAAAGCCACGTGTCCACCGTTACGTGGAAAAGCAAAATCGCCATTTCCAGGCCTTCCCTGTGCATGGCAGAGGCTCCCAGCGTGTCCTGGCTGGAGGATGGCACACACGCCGCTTCTCTCAGCTGCCCTTTTGCTTGGCACTTGTGATAATTGCCATTTATAATTCAGTGAGCTGTCGCAGGCACTTTCTGCTGGAAAACGTGGAGGAGGCTGCTGGGATTTTCACCATTCTTCCTTTCTGTTTGTTCCTGGTGCTCTTTAAAAGTTGGCATCAACAGCTCTGTAGCTGCAGCCTTTTATTTACAAATGCAGAACACTTGTGCTGTTTTCTCTCTATAATCTACAACTGAGCCACCTTTTGTAGGGATTTTGCTGTTGTTGAGACACAGCACTAGAGTCTGTCGTGCTCAGAGCGCAAGGAGGGCCTTCACCAGCCAAGCATCACCGTGTGCTTCTGCGTCCAGTGTGCAGTGTGGAGACAGGGTCTTTGTGGACACAAATAAGTCTCTCTTTCCAGTGTGCACACGCAGGTATTTAATACTTTGGAGAACTGTTGCCTTTCTGAAACACATCAGTCAAATTTTGCTCATCTCATGCTTTTGCATTTTGTGCATCTGTCCTGCTAGGAATTTGCCTTATGTGTGTGGTGTAAAACTTCGTAGGAAAAGGAATCCGCATAGAAAATAAATCTCCTTCTCACCTACAGTGAAGAGAATGGAGCCGCAGCATCAGTTTTGCTGCAAATGGGTTGAGCGAGGTGCAGAAATCAGTCCTGAACTCCTTCTGCAGTGCTTGGCACTGGCACAAGTAGCTCAAGCCTCAAATGCTGTTATTCTTTCATTTTCATTGAACATTAAATCCATCACAAAAATATGCAGAAAGAAAAATGAATGCAACATTTTTCAAGGTCACTCGTTTCTGTAGAGGCAATGTAACTGCGCTGGGCTTTCTGTCATAACGCAGCGTCGGTGCAGGAAACCGTGCACTTCATAGCATGAACTCTGAATTGTGTAGCGATATTCCTCTTCCATGGAAAAATACAGCAGATATGTCCTGTAGCCTGCTACCTGTGCAGTGAGGCACTCTGATAAACAATAATTATAACTATTATGGGATGTCATCTCCTGTCTGCCATTTGTTGACCTTTACTTCAGTGTAATTTTCTTCTCAGGAGCCCAGGTAACCAAATATCTGAGGAGGACTGGCTGTATGAGTGTCTAGGACAGAGCCGTGGCCCAGACTCACTAGAGTTCTGAAAGGTCTCCATTTTAGACCCATTTAATTTTTACAGTGTGTTGATAAATCTGGAAACCTTTGAGAAAATAAGTTTTTTCTGAGTTCACCTTGTAGTTGTAGGGGGAAAGAAGTTCCAACTGCTGGAAGCTGGGAAGCTGCCACAGTTACCGAAATTAACTTTTCTGTCTGTACCGTCATTTCAGATCCTAGAGTGTTTCCAAGCTAAGAGTGACCCATAGTCTTGCTTGTGTAGTGAGAAACATTGTCCTTACAGGGAACTCAACCCTCATTTTGGGTTTTTGCAGAATCAAATATGAAATCCATTGCAAATTCAGTAATTAAGATGACCAGCATAATTTTTGGAGTAGCAAGTCTGAGTCTGGGGAAAGAAGCAGTGTCAGGTCTGGGTTTTAACAGTGGTTTGAATTCATGTGGATTAATAACACAAGCTAAGAACATCAGTTGTGTTACAGCATCAGCTTCTTCACAGCTTTGCTGTACTTGAAGCAGACCTAGTCACCATCTTTAGGCATGGCAAAGGGAGGATAATCTGTCCCCCTGGCTGTGACCTTCAAGCAGAGTATCCCTTGTGCCGGGGCATCCTGCTGCCTCTGCCGCTGCGGGGACCGGGGCTGCCCGGGCTCAGATGGCCAGCCAGCCACTCGTGTTGCTGGGGAACAGAACGAGAGCATGTGGAGTGGTCTTGATTAGAAACTGCTTTTGCTTTTTCTCTTGAACGATATTTGGAGTGAAAACTGTACATGAAATTTATACTCCTCTCATATGATTTTGACTGATTTTAATGCACAAATCCTCAGTAGAAAATGTATTCAATAAAAATTTGATGTGGAACTATAGCTCAGCAGAATCTTTTTTAAGAAATCCAGCTCTGGGATATTTATTTTGTATCTAGTTCCAATTTTAGTGCCTATTCCTTCTGCAGATGCCCTTGTTAGCCTGCTAACGGTTTATGAAGAGCTCAGCCCCTCTCGTGCCTGATCCCAGCATCCCGGCACTGCCGGTTTCTGCAGTGCCTGCCGCTGAAGTTTTCAGGGGAAAGCTCAGCTGCATGGGGTGCTACTTAAGGCTGCTGCTATTGTTTTTTCCTGCAGCAAATCCATGCTTTTTGTAAATGAAGAGACCAGAGGGCTTAGAGCTCACTTGAGGTAGGGGGGCCAAGCCTGCAGTGGGTACAGCGTTACCACGGCGATGGGCAGTGACGTGTCTGACAAGAATACGGTACACTTGATTTATAGCAAGTCTACTTGGAAATAATTTTAGCAGGAAAAGTGCAATAAACCTGGATTTATTCTTCTTTGATGCTCAGCACGCAAAAGAAGACCTTTTCGTGGAAGTAGGAAAGGAATCTGGGATGCCCACAACGAACATTTCAGAGTACACCCGACAGCTGCGAGCTCCTAAAGTGTCGTCGCTTGCTGTGGAATAACAACCCTTCCGTGCGTGCAAGTGGTGTAACCCCAGCACCTAGGATCAGTTAACTCCAGCATGCAGGGCAGAAGGGACTTTTTTTAAGGCTTCAAAGCAAGTGACAGCAATGAATGAAATCCTTGCTCTCCGCCTTGGTTTCTGGCTGTTGTGCCAAAAGGTTCCCGTTTGTTTCCCAGAACTGCATTGCTTCCCTCAGCAGCTGCGTGTCCAGCTCCTTCCGCCCACGCCATGCCGGGAGAGGCATCCCGGGGCAGCAGTGACCAAAGAGACACAAATCCCAAGGTTGAAAGCTCTGCTTAGCATTTGAGGGTCACCGTAAAGATTTCTCACGGGTGTCTGGTCCAGCGTACTGCAGAAAACGGATCCTGAGTAGCGAGACAGCCCCTGAGAATTTCCATCTCCTCCTCAGTACGTTCTGAGAGAGAGCTGGAGGCTCAAGGCTTCAGGAGCTTTTTCCTAATGTTTAGTGATAAACTTCTGTCTCCTGTGAGTAAACAATCTGCTTGCTTTGACACTTTTTTTTCAATTTAAACGGGAGTACACTGAAGCCCTCTTGCAAAAACATCTATTATGTCAGGCAAAACTGAAGGGTTTGGGTTGTGTTTCTCTAGTCTTTTTTGTTTTCTTTACTTCTAGTGTTCTCATATCAAATTTTCACTCGAAAAATACTGCCCAGAGGCATGGGAAATGGCACACAGCTTTATGAAATATACCCCCATCCTAGGATATGCCATGTTTTTATTTTGTGACAGTCCTGGATTCAGTGCATGGAATAAATATTTTGGCATCCTATTTGATTTTTGAATTGTTGGATGGACTAGACACTATAGCTCACAGACAACATGACCATTTTTCCTTGTGGTTTACCCTTTTTCTAGATTACTGTCTGTAAGTTTCAAAATGGAATAGGATTCCTTCGTGGTTTATAAATTAGGGCCATATTACAGCAGCACCCAATAGTGATGCTATATTTTAGATGGTGTCAGGGTTTCTATTATAAACCTCATTTTTCAGAGGTTTATAGCTCAGCCATAAAAATTCACTGTATCCTAGGACTCGGAATGTAACAGCTGCATCTCAGCCACGCAGAGGGTGTGTTTGCATGTGTTTTTTACAAGCAAAACAAAGCATGCTTTGTGTGTACATTTATAGAGGGAGGTCAATATAATGATATTAAAAATTGTTATAAATTTATCCTAACTTTTTATTTCACAGTTAATGGATTGGAAGTTAGGAAATGCCCTCTCTTTGGCAGCTTTAATTCTTCCTGTTGGCCAGCCCGCTCTGTGTGCTGAGGCAGGACGCTGTTTGCGGAATAATGGAGAGAGGTGTAATTAAAGAACGTCTCGGATTGCTCGTGCCCATGGAGCCAGCACCAGGCTGCCGGCCCTGGGGAGGCAGCGCTCAGAACGCGGGCTGGTGGCAGGGAAGGCCGTGCTGTGCCCCGAGGAGGAGGTGGCGAGGTGCTCCTGGCACCCAGCTCGCTGCTGTCCCCCTTCCTGCGGGACGGGCCATGGGGTGCCTGGGCGTGCGGCAGTGTTGCCGCGGAGCAGTGCCGGGTCACCAGAGGCACATGGGCACCTCTCCCAAACATGCTGTGATGCTGCAGTCTCTCGGTTCAGGATGGGTCTTTCTGGCACTAGAGTAAAGAGACAGAATGCAGCCTTTTTAATGGCAGAAGCTAACAGGTCTGCTTTTGCTTACTTGGAGTGATTAGCTGGTAGCGATGTTGATCCATCGTTCCTCACCAAGGGGTATCTGACCTGCACAGGAACAACTGTCCATAATTGTTTCCACTCGACAGAAAGAAAACCTGAAAACAGGTTTGTGACACAGCCTATAACTCCAATAGTATCTACAAGCTTAGATGCCTTTGAATGTACAGAATGAATCATTTTCTTATGTTGACACATGCACAAGGTACCAACAGCCTCCTTTTAACCGCCTTGCATAACGCTCACACCTGTTACAGTACCACTTGCTCCATCGCAACGAATAGGCTGCCTCAAATGAATGAGGAAAATCTTTACACAGTGCTGCAAGCGCTCCTGTCAAAAGAAAGCAAAACAGGGCTATTTGTGGCCCCGTGCTATATGCAGACATCACATGACTGTGAACATGCAAGTCAAACAGCCATCCACAAGGAGCTGTTCCGTATGTACAAACACCGAAATATCGAAAGACAAACAGGTTTGGTCTGAATGTAAAAAAAGAAAAACCATGCAGTCTACAAGTTGGTGCTAACCTAGCTGCAGCTCTCATTGGCTTTCCACCCAGATGAGTTTTAATGTCGATGACAGATAGGCATGTCTCTAAGCTTGTGGTTTTCTGTACACTTAGGCATTTTGACCTTAGTGCTATTGGCCCACTTTAATTCTTACTCAGAAATTCTGTCAGGCACCTGGTGAGATCTCAGTTCGGGCACTATAGTGGCAAGAATGCATCCGGAGCTGGGTTTGTTTTAAAAGTCATTCTGAATTACCGCAGGGAACACATTTTTACCATCTCTTCCCCAGGTGCTCCTCAGTATTTCCCGTCTGAATGCCAACCTGAGTCACGGCACACTGCTACACATATAAAGACATAATGACAGGGAACCTCGGATTTCACAGCGATAGGGGTGTTACGCTGCAGCTCACCCCTAAGCTGGCTCCCTTCAAGGAGCATGGAGCTTTCCTGAACATACCTGCACAGCCTCATTAATTAATATCATGTTTCACATTCGTTTTAATAAAGACTTTTCATTACAGAGCTTGTTCCCATGGTAGGAAAAATTGAAATTCTTTGTGAGAGCATTGTAATTAAGCTGTAGTGGGATGGAGAGGATGGTGTCGTGCTCGGGAAGTGTGTCTGTGTAAGCTGTCTACACGTAAGGGTGGTCCCCGCAAGCTCGGGCAGTGGTCCTTTGGCTCGCGCTTTGGGCAGGTTCTGTTTGAGAGATACCAGAAGCACTGAGCATGGCACCTTTGCTTGCCAGAAGATTTAGTCTCAGGTCATATTTCACAGGCTGGAGACATGGAAGACAATACCTCTAAGGAGGTACCTCCCCAGTTTGAGACTTGGGGGACTGTTGTGGCTCTCAGACGTGCTTGTGGACAGTGACAGCGTAACAGGTTTTATCACTCAGCATTGTTCTGCAGGTTATTTGTTTATGGCAGGCTGCAGTCCAGGGCCATTCCCAGCCAACACCACGGCAGGGATGAAGGGGTGAGAGGTCTGGCAAATGGAGACAGTTCGGCGTATTTCTTCAGTTATGTGTAAAGTAGCACGGGTAGCAATATAGGAGGTAAAAGACTTGGTAATTTTAAGCATGTTGTGGCTTGCTCCTGTACTTCAAAAATCCTTCTACTTAGTGTATACACAGCTGCTTATTTTGATTTATTTTGATGTGAATAAGGAAACCAGGGTTCACCATGATGCTAAAGGATCTCTGTTCAAGAAACACAACTCAGCAAGAGGAGTTAATTAAGTTGTGTCAGAATTACTTGAGAATTTGGAACCAGATTTTTATTTTCTCTTTGACAAAAGATAAGAGTTTATAAAATTAGACAAGCCTGCCCAGGAGGAGCCATTCTGTTCCTGCCTCTGACCTCGGGGATGCTTATTTATGAGCTATATGGCAAGAAGATTGAAATGCTTCATTAGCAAGCACTATTGCATGTTATCTGGAGAAGATCCTAATGGAGTAAATTAGGAGGGAGACATCTGTTGCTTTCTCTCTTGGTTTTAGTGCTCCATCTCATGCTGATTCTGGCCTTTCATGACCTCTTTATATGTCTGTTCATCCTAAATATGAGATGTGCTTTGTTCATTACCTGTGGATGTGTGTTCCAACCTTTGAACTGAACTCCTTCAAAGTTCATCTCTACCCTCCCGGAGAGATTTGTTCCCTTCTTCTTTTCCTTCATTCACAAGACCTTACAGACAAAATGTTAAGAGGGGAGTTGGAGGGAAAGGAGGCTGAGAGTCAGTAATATCTTTAATCAGGTGGACAAAAAGATGTATATATACACATACACACATATAGAAAATGCAGAGTTCTGCCCTCTTCCCTCTTTTGTGTAATGGTTTTATTGTAAAAAAATAACAACAACAAACAGCTACAACTTATAATGGATAATTAAACCCTTGGTTTACACAAAATTCATGGCACGTTTAGGAAGAATATTTCTTGCAGGTTCATGTCTAAGTGTCCAGGTGATGCAAATCCAGGTGGCATGCAGCAATCCTCTTCCTGAGTCATGCTTCATCCACCAGCTGACACAGTGCTGGCAGGCCCAGAGCTGCTCAGCTGCCCTGGTGAGTTCAGCACAAGGTGCTGCTGCTGCTGGGCCCTTCTGCCATGAAGAGGCTCCCACCGGGTGTGAGGAAGGGCAGCCGGAGCTGGCGCGTGTTCTCTCTCCGACACCGGTGAGTGTTGGTGGCAGAGGTCTCTGCTGCTTAGCACCAAGTCATAGTCACAGAGGAGTTTTGTTCAAGGCTTAAAACACTTGCTCAGATTAATGACCAAAAATGTCAAATGTGTCCACACTAATTATTCATTAGATGCATAATTAGTACGAGATGATCATGACATTTTACTGTTGCTAATTTTTATACTCTAATAGGAAGTAAATCAGTCTGCGATCACAGAACACCAGTTGAAACTGTGCGCTGGAGGTGCCTGTTGCTGGGCTGGGGAGGATGCTCCTACAAGCCCTCGCTGCCAAAGGCTGTGCGTGAAGGCCCAGAATGGCCTTTTTCTGCCCTGTTCCACAGCAGAGACGCAAATGGAAAAGCATCATCCTGCAGGGATTTGGGGAGAGGCTGCAGACCTCATGCCAGATAGCGAGGTGCCGAGTTTACTGGCAGCTTGCAAAAAGACAACAAATCCCAGTGCAAGAGCTGGGAGTTCATTTGGGTTTGTTCTGAAGGGAGTGGAAGAAGCTGGCTTTGGTGAAATTCTCCAGTCACCCGATCAATCATTGCTTTTAGTTCATTTAAGGAGGGGTATCCTTAATTTTAGTTCTAACAGTGGACAAAATATTTGGCATTGTAACACACCTTATCCCTAAGCAGTGTATTCGAAACAAACATCTTCTGCCTCTTCTGACCAGATAAGACTTTCACTTGGCAGTGATTTCCCTAATTGCGTCTTCTTTCAGTCCTTGCTGGAAAACGTGCCTTGCAAATTCAGTGTTGTGATTAATTGATATGAAGGATTCAGTGTTCAGTTTCACGGCTTCTTTTCCCTCACAAATATATCCATTACTCAAAGGACGTTTGGAGCTTTTACACCAACAAAAGTTTGGTATTATCTAGCAAGTATAAAAACAAATAAGCCTGAGATGCACCATTTCTGTTAAAAGCATTTGTTCGTTCTATACTGTGCCACCTGGCAGTGCTGAGACACTGCTAAGGAGATGGTTGTCCATGTTCTGGCTGGGTCAGCCCAGCAATCTTAGAAGGGAGTGCATGGAGGCGAGCTGCTATTAAGCAAGGACTGCTGGCAAGAAAATCTTCCATCATTCATATGTGGACTCCACTTCTCATTCTGCAGTGGATGTCCTCCCCTGTCTCTCATGGATGCCTTATCAGACCCCTTCTACAGGCCTGAATCTTTTCAGCAAGCATTGTGATGAGGAGAGCAAACTGGATTACACGTGACCATGGCCATAACAATATAAGGACAGGTGCAAAAAAGAAATATTTGTGAAGATGTCCTTAGCAGACAGAAATAGTGTTGCTGCTAAATTAGACAAAACTTTGGGAATGTAAGAGTTTTAAGAATATAAGTCCCCTTAAAATAAAATACAGGATTTCTTCATAAGCTTGGCAAGTTCTGCTGCTAAAAAGGCATGGCTCTGGGAAGCATCCTAAAAGACCTGTCTCTCCAAATGGCAATTCCGCAGGTAACAGGAATTTCCTTGCATTGATGTCTCATTGACATGGGGAGCAACCCAAACAAGCGAGCACTATGTAGCTGCTTGCAAGCATAGCTCAATGCATTTACTGCAAACGAGTAATTATGTCTGCACTTGTTGATTTATAAGGCATTTTGTTCTGAGAGCATGTTTCTGCTGTTGGGTTTCCTGAGATCAGTTTTTAACTTCTGCTGTATCTCTAAGTAGAGAGTTGCGGGATGCAGGTAGACCCGCTGAGCCTCCTAAATACGAAACCTAGTTGTCTTCATTACAGCAATGATAAACTCAAAAAGAGCAAAGCCAAATATATTGGGTTCTGTTCATGAAGAGACTGGTGGTTTCTGGCTTTGTTGTCTTTTAATACACCAAGAACAGATGCAGGTTGACAAGTAGCATCAGCAAAGGGACGCAGTTTTATAAGGTTGTGTTGAAGCAGGGCTTAGAAATAGCCAGCTGAAATCTAATTTGTAGCCAAGTGGAATATATTGGAACTGATAGTTATTCAATTAATGGCATGGGCAGCAGGGTGAGGCCTCCTCTCAAAATAGCAGAATAAGGTTTCTTGACAGGGAGGTTTTGGAAAACAGGGCACGGCACCAAGTTTTCAATCAAATCCAGCCATTAATCATCTAAGTAGCAGGAGGGAGATGTGATTATTATAGAGAGGCTCAGCAAAATGGTTTGAGTGAGCACTTTCCAAAAGTGTGATGTGATCCAAACCTGAGCCAGTGGATGTGCCCTGGAGCGTGCCTGGAGCTGAGGATTTCCTAGACAGCGCTGCATGAACCAGTGGCCTCTGTCCTGCAGGGAGCAGCTGGCAGGACCAGGGGTGTCCTGTCCTCTTCTCCTGGGGCTCCTCACACACAGCGCTGGCCCCCCTAGGCGGAGAGACTAAGCCTCTTCTGTCGTTCACCTTCTAATTAGAAGTTCCTTGTATATCTGAAAACATTGTGTGTGCTTGTTGAGGGGTTCAGTAAGAACGGACGACTCTGGTGTCTTTTTTAGTGCCTTTTGTGCATCCAGAGTAGGCAGTTCACTCATGTATTCGCCAGACTTCTTGCTAACTCCCGTGATATGATGTTTCAGATCTTGGGATAACTGCATAGTGATGAAACTGCCACAGTTCTCTCCACCACAAGCAGACCAAGAAATATAGACAGGCGCGCTTTTTTTTTTATTATTATTATTTCAATCAGGAGAAAAATTTCTTCCTATGCAAATGGCCTCTGTAATAATATTATCAGCATTGCCTCAGGCTTGCACAAGCTGAATGGAAGAGAAGCTGAGTTTATGGTTTTCAGCAGAATGGTTTTAGTCTTTATCAGTTCAGTATATAAGTAGGAAGGAAGACTCATTTTGCCTGGAATAATGGAATTCTTTGGTTGCATTTAAGGGCAAGCCAGACAAAAAAATCTAACAGGAAAGTTTGTGTCAGTGTCTGGAAGCTGACCAGAGCATCCCAGTGAGCTTGGACAGCTACAGCTGTGCATGCAGCGTGTGCCCTCACCCGAACCACGTGGCTGAGCACTCCTCTCCCCACACATGCCATCTTACGTGACCCGCACACAGTGCCAAAGCCTGCACGCTTGGACCTTCACATGTTTCAGTACTGGCTGCACAGGGTCAGGCTTCAGCTGGCAGCACAGAGAGCATGAAGCTCGTCAGCAGCAAGGCGCTGTTTGCTCCATATGTGTGAGCCATGGGCATCTTGGTGGGTCTGCAGGACACGTGCTGGGCTCTGAGCAGCCTAAAGCAGCAGCAGGAAGAAAAAGATAGTTCAAAACATGGTTAATCTCCTCAGTTTGGGCTCTGCAATCAGTGGACTGCCAAAGCATGAGAACAGGACTTTCCTCCTTCAGCACCTGGCAAATCCCCAGCGCTACTGCACATCAGCATGCTGCAGTATGTGTCATCTCTTGTCCTGCTTTCTGGTTGGGAATCACAACACACGCTGGCACGCACGAGAGATAGCAACTCAATGGCCACCGAGGGTTTTTCTAAAGCCTAAAAGTTCTAACTTGAGCTTTTGGTGGTGCTGAGGTTTTGCGGCGGGTACTGGGGTTGGTTGGGTCTTGGTGTGGCACAGCACCCTGTGCCTGGGCTCCCTTCACGCTGGGCTGACCAGCAGCACCCTGCAAGCTGTTCTTCACAGAAAGACAGGATGCCAGGTCTGAGGCTTTATGATTTATGCTGGCACTTTGTTTCCAGTTACGATTATTAAAGAAGTTGTGACAACAACAGGGCTGTTACAGACTTTCCCCATAGCGGGTAGCAGGTCGTGTTTGGGTTTTAGCACAGAGACTGTCTTGGCTGCTGTGAATGAGTACCATGGAAAGTCTGCGCAGATTAGCTCAGATACTGAGTTCGATGCAAACGAACCACATAGATGAAGTCTAAACTATGAAACATTTCTCAAGTTGTAATATAAATATAGTCCAACATCTGTGGTCTTTCATTAAAAGCAAAGTTATGAGAGTGAGATTTCACTCAGTGACACTGACTTGATGCCTGCGAAATCACTAACAATTTGCTATTGTAGCTGTCTCATTATAAACTGCGGGAAAGGGGAATTAATTTTTCTGTGCAGGCAGAAGTTGTCAGAGGAGATCCCTCCCTCCCTGCAAAACTGGATCAGAAATTCCTCGCGTACATGCGTTGACCTCTTCTCTCTGGGGAACACATTAGTTGAAGTCGCACTTCTCATTAAACCAGTGCTGCAGAAGAGTGTAAAAATAATGCAGAATAGCAGTGGCAGGCCTGGAGGAATTTGTAGGAGTATTAAGGAAGGCAGAGGGTAATACATCAGGCAGCTTTCAGGCTGGGACTCCAAAGAGGAGGCTGCTCATGGCAAATCTTTTCTGCTTGTACGCAGGATGTTTTTCTGTAAGCAAGACTATAAGGAAAGTCATAGGATTTCCTTTACTGCAGCAACATCTCGAGCTGTCTCCTGATGCGCAAGCACTTTGTTATCTCACTGAAAATCATGAGGCGTACAAGGATGAAAAGTGGTTCTTCCCTCCATCTTCATACTTGCTGGCCCTCTGGAGCCTGTTACCATGTGCGTACCTTCCCCACGCCGTTTTCACCCAGCGGTG
This sequence comes from Todiramphus chloris collaris, assembly GCA_025345505.1. Taxonomy (NCBI): domain Eukaryota; kingdom Metazoa; phylum Chordata; class Aves; order Coraciiformes; family Alcedinidae; genus Todiramphus; species Todiramphus chloris. Next base: position 5,752,112 of record JANVCC010000174.1, read on the forward strand.
CCAGAGCACAGCTGCGGTAAACTGGAGATGAGTGAAACGCAGACCTGCTCTTGTTTCCTCATTGCATGGCAATCTGTTATCTTTGTGACTTAGATTAATGTCCTTTAAGAGAGAAGTGTAAATATACCAGACCCGCTGTGTTTCTGGCTGCTGGCTGTGTTTGGGTTGGCTGATGAACGCTTCTCCCTCCTTCCTTTACATCGCTCCCTAAGTCAGTGCCTCAAATGTCGCACCGAGTGAAAACAAGTGTCTCTGCCATGCGCTGTCAAGGGGAAAAACAAGTAGTGCAGGGAGGGATGAGGTTTTGTCACCTATGGGCAAAGCTGCCCGCTCAGTGTGGGTGGGAGCGTGTGGCCCTAGGGCTCTTGCCCCCCATCATGAGCAGAGACAGAGATGACTTGCTAGGGCCAGCCTGCACATCTTCTCCCCAAGACATTTGTCCTTAGCTTAGGATGCCCCTTTACCATATCTGTAAACAAAACATGTAGTTCTGGTGTGAAGGAAGCAACTTACATAAATGGGGAAAATGAGAAAAGATGCAAGCAGTCTTACCTAGCTCTGATACCAAATTTACAAGGTAGAAAAGACATCTATTCTCAACAGTGCTTCATCTTACCAGGTTGAAGTGTAATGATGAACATTTCTTCTTGGCAGTGTAATATTGACAGGGGGGTTCACTTTTCCATGGTTGTGCTCTCATAAAATCTCAGGAGAGCTCCAGGTGTTCTCTCTCTAATATTACACTGATAGCCTGATGGTTTCTTGCTGACAAAACTTCCACAGTCCTTAATATCAGCCTGTCTGCATTCATCACCTGCAAAGGTTTTCCCTCCTGTCAGATACCAGAATAGCATTAGACAGAAAATGGAGAAAGCGTAGGAAACCAGTATGATAATTTTTTAATATAACCCCCCTATACCAGGGAGTTGGTTGAGCTCTGATGATTAGAAGTTGTGATGCAAAGCAAAGAAATACTAGATTCCATTTTATTTGAAGCATGTGGGACTATATTTTTCAATATTCTATTTGTGTCCATCTGCAGCACTAAAAAAATGCTCACGGCCTGCGCACCACTCCTGTACGGGTCCTGTGTGGACCCCATGGGAAGTAAGCTTTACAAACACAGAGTGATACTTGCAAGGAGCTGCAGGTCCCATTCAGCAGCCCATGTGGATTGAAAGGCAAGAAATATCTGCCATCCCTTAAGAGTTACTGTCTTCAGGAGCAACCATTGCTCCTTTTATAGACCATCCTATGATTTATCAAGGAAATGTTGTGCAATACTATCAAAGTTCAAACTTGATATTCCTGTAGTATACCCAGAGGCATGTTCCTGCTGGGATGCAGAGCAATACTCACAAAACTTCAGGCTGGGGAAGGATTTCACTTTTAACCGCACTCTTCTTAGACATAAATATTAATGCCACGTGCAAGGATTGTCTAACTGGCACGCGCTCTATAGGCTGCTAATGGGAAATTTATCAGTTTGTCATGGCAGTTCTGGTAGCATCCCTTTGAGTCTGCTTTTGAGCCCAATAGTATTCAATATTTTATCAACCAACTGAAAGAAATTATAAAATCATCACCTGCAAGTTTTATGAACACTGCCATTTATGAAGTTTTGCAGAGTAATATTGATGAAGATTAGCCACAGAAATTAATCTGAACATGGTTAGTAGAGATGGGTAATGTTACCAACGTGTTTGAGTTGAAAAGCAAGCTTTCGCATCCGATAGAAGGTGAGAGCAGGCTTGCAGGGTAGCAGCAACCAGCACTGTCTCTGGAAATGGCTTCCAGTGCATAAATGTCCAAATGTGTGGAAGCTGGGACTATACAGTTCTGTGATGGGTTGTGCTAGTATGCACCCAGTCATGGTCCTTTCACTTTAAAAGGTGGAAAATTGCAGAGGTTTTAGAGGAGAGCTTGTAGTGAGAGAATAAAGCAGCTAAGAGAGAAGACTGAGCAGTGAATTGATCCCAGCCTGTTAACTGCACTTGCATTTAGGCAGTTTTTACAGATAAAAGCTCAACAGAGATTCAGCACCTCTGGGCTGAAGTCAGCAAATTTAAACCTTTTACTGGTGTTTACAGTTTGAATGGTGAATGCAGTTATCAAGGGAACAAGCTAAGGGACTCCCCCTCTTGACTTTGGTGGGGTTTGGGAAGATGCTCGGCAGGGTCCCTGGTGCGGACCACTGGCTGGAACACGCCTGCAGGTGTTGCCGTGCGGGAGTCCAGCTCGGTGTTACCAGTGCCATCCTCTTCAAACCTAGAAAATGGGGAGCCGGGAAAAGTTTGCAAGGTGAGCATCGAGTTCTGCACAACGTCCACTGACAGAGCTTGGAACCTGCAGGCCTGTGGGGTCTCTGCCCAGATCTCTTGCACAGTTGCAAGGGCCTTGTTGAAAGAAAGGAAGCTGTTGGAATTGCATGTAAGGGATGCCCATTGCAGGGCTTTACAGGCAGCGATGCCAGTGACCCTGCCAGTGCTAGCAATCCTCATGTGACACCTCTCAGGCAGCAGAGAAGCCAGGAGATGTTGACTCTCTGCCTACCTCAAAAAAACCACCGAGAACAACTGAAAAAAACCCCAAAAATCCCTATCTCAGCCAAATGGAAGCCTCTTTTCAGAGGACGCTGCCAGGGCAGAGGCCTCGGTGGTGGTTCAGGGCTCTGGGCAGTGTGTGCCAGGCGTGCAGTGCAGGCAGCGAGTCCCTGCACTGCCAGCTGGCAGGCAGGGCACCGGCACCGGCACCGGCACCACTCCTGCTCCTGGAGCTGCCGTGGGCTGCCTGTGGAGCAGGGAGAGGGCAGGGGAGGGGGAACGTGAGGCTGGGAGGATATTTATGCCTGAAAGACTGTCAGAGATGGAGAGATGAAAATCTGTTGTGCTCTCTCAGGGCTCCTAACTTTCTCCCCTCCAGGCAGCTGGCAGGATTTCTCTAAATATTTGAGATGGTAAAGGGCTTAAACTGGATTACTCCTGGACATGAGCAATTATAATTGTAAATGCGCTATTATCTGAGCATTCTCCTGATGCTATTTTGGCACTGATGCATGACACGGTGACAGGGACGGAATGAGGGTCAAGTGCAATGTCAGGAGAGCCCTTCCTGGTACCTTGCTGGCTGGTTTGCTGTAGACCTGACCTACTGGGAGTTGACCCTTGGGAAGCATCCCCTTCCCATCATCTGAGAGCTGCAGAAGGGGTTCCTAGATGCCTCAGGCTTCAGTAATTGTATTATGTTGCACCTGCATTTATTAAATGGATAAATGCAAATTAGGAACAAGTATAAACCCAGTGCATTTTACTGTGTATCAGGTTCAGTTGGAGTTTTATGGACATGAATGCTCTTTTAAGAAGGCTTGGATGGTTTTCTGGAACAAAGCACAGCCTTCTTTTTTTTTTCTGAACTACAGTATTTAAATATATTTACACATTTTTAAAGCTATGCCACTCAACTGATACTAATATAAAGGGGGAATATCTGTATTCAGAGATGAAAAATAATGATGTCAGAAAGGGTATAAAGCTTCCATTTCAATACACAGGTAAACCAGCCCTCTGGCAGCTCCGGTGGCAGGGCAGCAGCCCTGGGATTTCTCCTGGCATTTGCTGCTGCTAGGGTGGACGGCGGCTGGGGAAGAAGGTGGTTGTCTCAGCTAGAGGCTGGCTATGCTGAGAGCTCCATGTTTTAGTGTGAGATTGGTCTCTCCCTCTTCTGTGCCTCTCCACCTTGAACTCCAGTCAAAAAGCTGTCAGCCTTCAGCAGCGAGGAGATGCTGCTGCAGCAGCCCCAGCAGTGCCCAGCCGGGGCTGGAAGAACGTGTGGCCGTGCGCCCTGGGACACCCACGTACCTGGGCTGTGGGAACTGGGTATTTACAGGAAGAGTCCAACAGAAGGATCTGGGAAACACTGAGGATGCTGGTCCAATAGCTGTTCCCGATGGAAGAACAGGGAGGACATGGCTGCACAGAAAAACTCACTCAGATGGAGTCAGTGTGCAAAGAGTGTGGCATGTTGAGCTGTCAATCATGAGTGGAAAGGGCGTGTGAGGACCATCATGGAGCCCGCCTCTCTCTTGGGGGGTGATGCGCTGGTGGACGAAGCAGCCCCCAGTGCGACCAGAGCCCACCAGGCAGCAGGAGCACGAGCTCCAGTGCATGGGCACAGGGCTGGGGTTACTGGCACAGGGCAGGCAACGGTGCTGGCACCTCACAGGAGCCTGGCATTATCCACGGGGGATGGTTTGAGGGGCTGTGCAGAGGGCCCCAGCAGCACCTTTTCTTAATTGTTTCGTGTTTGAGGGGATGTGGAGTTAAAAGAACATGATGTTTTTAAATGTGTTTGTATTTCAGTGTTGAATTTAACTGGTCCCAGTGATTGTCAGTGTATTATTAAATAGGACATCAGGCTACTGGGCACAAAGTGAGATCCCCATACCTGGCAGTGAAGGGTGCATTTGGAGGAAATATGCTGCATAAAAAGCAGCATTTTCTACAGGATGAAATAATTCCCCTTGCTGGAGCTAAGAGGTCAGGAATTTACCTCCTGCCTGGTTTCCTGAGAGATCCCCACGTTCCTGTCTCACAGAGGAGAAAAGATCAGAGGACATTCAGCGGGAGTTAGGGATACTGGTGATATATGAGCCTTTTAAATTAAGTGCTTGCATATAGTAGTGTTGGGAACAGGTAGCTAGTAATTCGCACACACATACACCCACACACTTAGCATCCTCAGCATCCCTCTAGCCTCTGGAAAATCAGCCACCTCCCATTTCCAGCAGTACAAGCCATGCGACGTGAGCTGTCCAGCGCAGCTCATACCTCTGCAAAAGGGTGTCACTGGCAGCGGGCTGCACGCTGGAGAGCAGCACCATGGTGCCTCCAGTATGTAGGTTAAAGCCCAGTATATGTGCAGTACAGAGCTTGCTTCACAGGAGGGGTTGATGGGAATAAAAGCAAGACACCTTCAGTAAGTCCCTCGAATATCTGCTGATCTCTGGTGCCTTGCTTGGTGTTTGAAAATGGTTTGAAGTCAATGTATCAATAAAAGGAAAGCCTCATAAAACAATGCCAACAAAAATAAATTAAGAGCTTTTATCTGATTCCTTGCTGGTCCCCTGAGGTTCATGAGACATGGGGTGGGGGAACCGCAAGGTCATCTGCAAAGAGTAAGCTGGAAAGGCTTTTTTTATATCTGCATGAGCAGTTAACTGGAGCATGCTGCAGAGTGTTTACGGCAGGATTTTGGCTTCACAATGGATTAAAAGATTTTTAAATCCATCTGCAGAATATCTTGAACTTTAGCATTGCTATGTGCTCAAAATAACGTTAGTCTTTTAATGTTTGATGCACTGGGAGCCTTGAAGGAAATCAAAGGATTTTGAAATGGTGGGAGAATGGCTCTTGGCATTAACAAGGTCCTTTGTGAATCAGTGACACGGGACCCCCTGCCCGCTGCCCAGCAGAAACACCACTGCATGCTCAGAAACCACCTGTGTGGAGCCATCGTGTGAGGACAGCTTGGGAGCTGTTAGGCTCATCTCAAGCATCATCCTCAGCCTACTCAGTGCAGCCAGCCTGATACAGGCTGGAGTCTGGGCTGCAGAGGTGGGGCAGGTTCCCTGTCCCTTTCCCACAGCCACTGCCAGCTTTGCTTCTGCCTCAGCTGAAGCTCTTAGTGGCTTTGTTTCAGCTGGAGAAGGGAGATGTTGAGGATGGTTCTGCAGTACAAGCCAGGGCTTTCATGCTCACCGTTGAACACACCAGAGGACGATCTTCTCCAGAAAGGTGCTCTCTGTCTTCAGAAGGGCTCTTGCTGTTTCTCTGCGTAACATTCAGTGATTGCCTGCTGTCCAAAGCATCTTGGCGTGCAAGTGCCTGCATCCTTTTGCTTTGCCGTTCCTCTTGCAGAAACATCCCTTTCTGTCCCGGGTGGTGGTGGAGCTGGGAGTGTGCAGAGAGGAATGGTGTGTTTGCAGCGTGGGCACGGGTATGGCTCGGTAGGCCACAGAGATAAGAGGAGACAAAGTTTTCTCTATCTCTGGACAGGGCTTTTGTTCCATCTTTTTGTGAGCTTGTGTGAATTTGGGAAGCCTCTTTTTAAACCCACGCTTAAGGCATGAGAATTAGTTACAAAGTCCAACAAATGCATGGCTGCCTGGAAAAGTTAAGTGGTGAGTAAGAGTAGGAGCTGGCAGATTTCAGAGGCCGTGGGTCCTGCTGGCGTTGGTACATCTTGCTGCAGCAACCTGCTACATTGGGATGTGGAGATGCCTGGTCCTGTCATCCAGACCTGCTCACGGTGCCCCAAGACAAGCCAGCTTCTGCTATCAGCTCTTGATGCCCTTCCCTCTTGCCACTGGTGCAGAGCAGAGGAGTATCTGCCAATACAAAGCCATGTATCTTAGCCTGTGACAAATCACTTTTTAATTGCCTCAAGGAAGAAATCCATTAGTATTCCTTTTACGTGAGAATCATAGCAAAATTCTGCTACACATGAGCAGATGATGCACTCCAAATAATGCAGGCTCTGCTGCTCTTTTCAGTTTACATCACTGTCCAGTTTGGAGCACTGGTTTTCAATCCAACAAAATTGAACTGTATGAGCCCCCTCCCACCCCCAGAAAGCTCTGCTGGCACAGGGAATGGCATTAGGGTGATCCATTAATTGTCAAAGAAATTTATCTTGCCTTAGTCCCTAATTCCTTTTTTTCGTGTTTTGGGGTTTTTTTAAGCAAATGACATTTCTTTCTTTTCTTAGAATTGTGACCTGTATCTTTTTACTCTGCCACTTTTTAACTATCCTTTTTCAGCACCATAATTCATGTGTCTTGTAGAGATGACATCCCAAATAGCACCCCTTGATGGGCCACAAGAGTAGTACTTCTAATTACAGGTGTGCTGCGTGAAAGTTCATTAACAGCAGAAAGACAGCAGTGTTATAGGGCAGGTGGGGTGGTGCTACATTAACAAGACCCCAAATGAAGTTCTGTTTGCTGACTTCACTGCTGTAAGTGGTACATTTTGGGAAAATGGGTATTTACTGAGTAATTGTGGGGAGCCACATCTCTCTGGAGCTGTTGGCAGGAAGGTGTCCCTGTGGAAATAAACGCAGTGTAGAAGTCCAGGCAGCTATTGGGGTGATGTCCGGAAATACCACCAGGGAGGATGAGTTAAGTGATGCTGAGCTGAACTTGTGTCCTGCGGCCAAGGGAGAAGAAAGGAAGTTTGCTTTCAAAAACCTTGATCTAGAAGTGGTAGCTGTAGTTTGCCTGTTTCTCAGCTTTAATTCTCAGTGGCAGCAATTTCAATCCATAGACCTAATTGGTGGTTCTCTCCTCTGTGCAGGTGGCAACCAACTGGCCAGTTGGCAATGAGTAACGCGTTGGGTTAAAGGCTTCAGAGGGATAGTTGTGTGGTCAGAGAGGTCACAGAAACTCTTGTCATGGCCTACGGACCAAACGGAGCTATAGCAGCTTGATTAATTGGCTAAATTAGAGAGGCTTTCACCTACCTCAGGGAAGTTTAATGAATTAGTTGATTAGTTATGGAAAGTTGTTTTACCACAGCAAAGCAGGGAGAATTGTTGGTCTCCAGAAAATTACCTCCAATGGAAACTGCAAGAACAATGCTTTTGGGCAGCCTGTGTTTCTCACTCTGGTGGAGCAAATGAGGTTTCCACACCCTGTGCAAAGCATGGCAGAAAGGAGCGCATTAAAATTCTGCAAATCCTGCAATTACGTGGGACCTTGCGTTGCTTTTCAGCATCCCAACACTGGTCAGACTAGCTTGCTTACTCACGGCTTGTGCCTTCCTGTTTTCGACCCGTCTTCCCCACTTTTTACCTCTTTACTCACTGTGTTGGTGTGTTTGAAGAACTTGCCGCCCTCCCTCCTCTTGTGCACTAGCTCTGTATGCACTAGCATTGTATGCAGTAGGAAAAGCTCATTCTCCAGATGCTACTTGAAAATGACCTAAACAAATCATTTTTTTTGACCATGAATTAAAATCTGATGATACCTGCAAAAATACCCTTATCGGTAGCAACCTATTTTAAAAAGAAAAAGGTTACCGCTTTCCTAGTCACCATTGTTGGGCAGGAATTTGTGAGTTGGGATTGGTAGAAGGGTTGATATCATGGCCCTCAAACCTGATTTGATCAATAAAGCAAAATGCCTGAAGTGACAACAGAACAGCAATTGTAAGCTTGGTAGGCAAATAAAGTAATTGCAGTCTGTTGCACATTAAATGAAAATCCCAGTTTCCGTATGAGCTACTAGAATACGTTATTGATTACACAAAAAGCACAGATATTAATCATTTGTACTTTATTAATTTGTGGTATATTTAAGACCTGCTCTGTAGGGTATAAGGAAAATAAAAGTGTAGGTAGAGGTTTGGTAAGTATGCACTGGTGAGGCAGTTACAGTTTTCATTCAGAAATGCCCAACAACACTGCTCCTGCCTGGGCTTGGAAGCTGGGTACCGATACGCACCACAGAAGGATGCTGCAGGTCTGCGTCTGCGGTGGTGCACTGCAGGGTGCTGGGAACAGTCTGAGGTTCATCATGCTTACGATCTAACAGTTTTGTGCAGGGATGCTAAGGTGCAATGGTGTGAGTTTGGGCTTCTGCCTGTATTCATAATTTGGGGGGAAATGAACAGATAAAGTTAGGTACAGAATGTCTGCTGTGATTCCAAGGGAGGTTACCTCCCTGGGATTTGAGGGTAGAAGATATGATGGGAACAGAGCTCCCATGGGGAGGACGCTCCTGTTTTGGGCTGCTCTGCCCCAAACTGCGAGGGTTTTCCTTGCCCTGGTCTGCTCCCTGGAAGAGCTGCAGATGACACAGCAGCATGGTGGGCTTCTCGGGACATGGCATTGGGGTTGTTTCAGTCAGTTCCCCTTCTTTCTGGCCGATTTCAGGCCATTTCTGGGATGTGGTGGGACCCTTTGCTTTGCTGTCAAACACTTTGGTACACCCAAGTGCCCGAACAAGTTTTCTCTTCCCTTCGACGCACACAGGTACACTTCATCATTAGATGTTGAATAAAAAGGGACTGCTAGGATTAGCATTTTGGAGCTTGCTCATTACAAGTCATTGCACTTTCAAAATGAGTTTCCAATTACATTTTTTGCCAAAAGGCAGCTGTGAAAAAACCCTTGGACTAAACTCTCTCCTTAGGGGGTAAAGCAACCTCCAGTATATTTTAATGGATTCTTGTCAAACTGCTGATCAGAATAAGTCCAAGTGCTCTTGGAGACTGAATGTTTCTTGTTAAACTCTCCAAAAAAAGAATAGGATTGATTTGGAAATGTCACTTGTGATTTAAAAGCTTAAAGGTGAGAACGTTGGGATATAATTAGCAGCAGCTGATTTTTCTTCTATTTATTCCTTGTTGTCTGCGTGAAAATGTCATGCTCCCAAGTGACTTTCTCAACCAGTCCAAGCTGGTGGTCAGCAGAATTGGCACCTTAAGGTTACGGAGGTGGGTCTGAGATCATGTCCCAGTACATAAAAGGTGGCTACCAAGAAGATGGAAACTCCCTTTTTACAAGGAGTCACATGTAAAAGACAGGGGATAATGGGTACAACTTATTCCTGAGGAGATTCCAATTGGGCTCCAGAAGAAAATTTTTCACCATGAGAGCCATTAGACATTGGAATAATCTCCCAAGGGAAGTGAGGGATTCCCCTACACTGGACAGTTTTAAGACTCAGCTTGACAGGGTGCTGGGCCAGCTCATTTAAACAATGTATATACATACATACGTAGAAATATATATATATAGGTGTATATGTATATAGTTTACCTTAAAAGGTTGGACTACATGATCCTTGAGGTCCATTCCAACCTGGTATTCTATGATTCTATGATCTCAGTTGCTTTACATGGATCAAGAAAACAATCAAATTCAAGTGATAGCAGTGCAAAATGAACACCCCACATTGCCGCCTTTTGGATTAAATATTTTAAGTACAAAAGTCATCCCGTGTTGCAGGTGATCTTTCACCCAAGTCACTCCCTGTGTTTCCAGCCGGAGACATCCTGTCTCGCTCTGGAGCAGCCGCTCATCCTTCACCGCTCAGCACATCCCCACCCGGCACGTTCAAAACCTCTGCTCCTGATCAAGATGAGAAAACATTTGAGGGACGGGACTCGAGGTGGCCCCTGTGCTCAGCTGGCTGCCTCTGACAGGAGGGGATGGTTCACACAGGAGCTTGGCAGTGTGTTGCTGCATCCTCCCTCCTGGTTTTGTTTTCTCAGCTGTGCTCCAAGCACTGGCCTTCTGCCTTGATGGGCTCTTTCTGTACGGGGGAGAATGCACATGGTATCATTTCTTGCTATATTAGCATTTACAAACATAGTTGATGCTTTCTGAAATTCATGTGCTACAATAAAAAGTCCAGAGTTGTCGCCCTGATTTGGAGAGTCTTTTAAGGAGACCTTCTGCTGTTGGAAGGCAATCTTGCAGCAGTTAATTGTAAAATTACATTTCAGGTGAACAGCATTCATCATTTTAGAGATTAATGGTTTTGGAAATATGATCTTTGATCACTTTAAGTATTACTTTTGAAATAAACTTCTTTTTTTTTCTCAAAAATAGAATACAAGCCTATAAATAGAAATCATATTGTGAATTCAGATTTAAACTGAAATCACTGATATATTCACTGATGTATTCAATATACAGTCTTTGAAAAAGTCTGACTGTGATAATCCCACAGCATTAGAATTATATTGTGTGCTGCCAAAGGTATGAAAAGACCCAGTCTCTCTTTTTTTTCAAATACACTAAGTGTAGCCATTGAGCAGGATCACCCAGTCCATTCTTCTTCCTAGCTTTGCCCCAACCATGTGCATGTCTTTTGCTCGTATTATCTTTGTTGAATTTGAATAAGATTCAATTTCCTGACATCTAAGGCTCTTTGTACCTTGCAAATTGTTATCCTTAGCTACAAAAGAGGACACATTCATTCTGCCCTCGGATAGCTGTGGACAAAGAAACATGCCAAGGGTGCAGCCCTATTATTAGCATAAGGCAGATGCAGTGCACTGTGCTCTGCAGGTAGCGTGCACGTGCTCCGCTCTAGCTGCTCCTGGGACAGTTCAAACAGCGGCTGTGATGCCTGCATTTACTTGACGGAAGCAGGCAAAGAAAATGTGTCAGGGCTTAAACTTGCAGTGTGCTGGAGGACTTTGCTGAGGTCATGGAAGGCAGAAGGGGATGCCTGAGCGTAATGCCCAACGCAGCCCAGATTGAACGGTGAGTGGTCTGAGAAAACATTGCACTGGGAAATCCGTTGTCAAGGAGAAGAGCAGGTACCAGGCCTGGTCTCCAGAGTAAGAGGTCCCAGATTTCCTATACTTCACCTCAGTGATTTCACCCAGTTTTCCATTTCTGACATGATACTGTAAATCTATGTGAGTCCCATGGTAAATGTTTATGGTAGCAGAGGTCAAGGAAGTATTGGATGGTGTCCCAGAGTGGAAGGAAGAAACTCATCTTTGTTGCTGCTGCTGCCAGAGCAAGCAAATCCCATTCCCAGCCATGTGGGAATCCATCACTCTGCAGCTGCCTGCATACTGGAAATACTGGACAGGAAGAATTGTGTGTCAATAGCAAGTCTTCGCCGGGTGCTTGTGCAAACGCAGTGGGTTACTCTGCGCAGTGCCGCCCTGGCACTTGTACCTATTTGTGTGCTGACAGAGTCGGGTGCAGCGGGGCCATGGAAACCCATCCGCGAAGCAGCGACCCTGGCTGGGGCTGACTGTTGGACCGTGGCAGCTGTGCTGGGGGATGTAGTGTGACGCACGCTCCTGCTCGCTCAAACCATGGGCCTTTGCATCAGCCCTTCAGGGAGCGTGCCAAATGGCAGCGGTTCCTAGAAACTACATCCCAGTCTGACTTTTTTTTTTTTTTTTAAGGGAAAATCCCATCTTTGAAACAAGTAAGAACAACTGTGAGCAACAGGGGGAGAACGTTGATGTTTCTCTGATGGCAATAATGCAGCATATGGATAGTGTGAGGCTCACAGCACCTGCAGAGAGCGGACAGCAATATTAATGCCTTTTATGTCTGCTGAGGCAATTGCTGGAAAAATCCATCCATGAGTCCTTGCTTGTTGGCAGGGTGAGGAGGATTTTTAGAGCAGGAGGGTCCTGTGCTTGGCAGCGTGCCCAACCCATGCATCTGCAGGTCCCACCATCACTGAGCCTCCTGCGTACGCGGCCATTGATGCTGGCTTTGCAGCACCGAGGACAGAGACGAGGACAGCGTAACCCTGTACGACAACAGGCATGAGGAGATGGGCTTTGCTGCTCTCACCCCAGCCCTTGTGCGTGGCCCAGCATCCCCTTTTCCCTGTCGTGCCACACGAGACAGTCAAGGGTGTGTCCTTCCTGGAATCATCTGCTCTTCTTTTTACACGGCAAAGCTACAGCTCACACAGCAGTCTCTGGGCTGGGTGCAATCCGCTCAGTTCTGGTACGACAGGTCCTTGCATGCCTCCATCCTCGTAGCACATTACCCTGCTGTCTCCTTCCCAGTCCTGGCAGCATCGTATGAAGGCTCTGAAAGTGTCCTTGCAGAGTCCTTCATCCGTCAGTGTTTTTCTGGTGCTGCTCTAGTGACATAATGAGCCTTTGTCAAGGAGTAAATGAATTCAGAGGAGGAATGACCTGACCCAATGCTTTGCAAGTTATTAGTGGTGAGTGATGCTGCCTGGGACAGAGCAGGATGAGCCCACGGGTGCCAAACAGAGCTGGATGTTCCATAGTCGTAACGCCTTGGCCTGTGTGTCTCTGCAGTGGCTGGGGAGCAAGCAGTGTAGACAGAGGATGGGAAGCTGAAAATGACAGCAGTCCTTTCCTTGCTAAATACCCGTTGAAGTGATTAACAGGGAGAAGCATCTTCGGTTTCCCTGGATAAAAGCTAGGCTTTTGTGTCCCAGGTGCTGACATCTGATTTCCCTCCAGTGTCCTTGCAGCCACTGCGATGTCAGGAAGGAGGCTTCAGCAACACCGTCGAGGTGAGGGACTGGCTCTGCCTCTACCGTAGCTGCAGAGGATGCGAACTCTTGGTGCTCACATGCTTCGTTTCTGCTGCCTTAGCCATTTTGAAGAAAGAAATCTACATTAGACAACCACTACTCAGCGTATTTTATGGCATTTTGCCCTGGTTTGAGTGTGTAAAGTTACTAAGCTGTTTAATTCAGCACTTCTGCATAGTTTGACAGCATAACTCAGTTTGAGTTCAGCTTCTTTAGCAGCAGCATGGAAAAGGGACCTCAGTTTGGGGAAATTTGATCTTTGATGGCAACCCACAAAACTCCTGCCACAATGTCGTTGTCCCTCTAACAGATTTGCTCAGCCGCCCTGGCATGTTGTGCTGCAGTGAACCTGAGACTTGGCCTTTTTCCAGCTCCCTTCTGATACCCGACCTGTGCTCACCTAAAGAGTAGCTTGGGGTTTGCTCATTGTTTATTTCCTCTGGTCTGTTCCCTGCTGTCTTTCTGCCAGTCTTGAGCATTGTCTAAATCCATCCTGTTTGCAGCTCAGAGTCCAAGCTTACAGCAAAAGCCCTTTGTTTTAGTGCTCAAAGCAGAAAATAATTTCCACTGGTTCCTGTAAGACACCCTGGGAAGGACTGCCTTTTGTGTGGGATTCCCTGCAATGTGGGGGCAGCAGTTCGATGAAGCAGAAGGGTCGGAGTGATGCCACTGCCGCATCTCGTGGCAGCAGCCCAGCTCCTCCAGGTCCGGGGGGTAGGGTGACAACGGTGTGTGCTTTGGGAAGGGTCTTCCTAAGGCATTCCCCTGCCCTTCTGGGGGCTCCCCACTGCAGCATCTCCTCCCTAACAAAGTCTTGGTGTTTGAAGAGCTAGCACAAGGCTGCCCTGATTAAAATTTAATGAGGCTTGGTATTATTGAGGGTCCTTTAGTGTCAGTTCTGCACTCATCAGCAAATAAATACATCAGCCATGGGTGTGGGGGTGAGACCCATCTCTGCCAGCAGCCTGGGTGGCTGCGGGGTCAGCGTCTGCTGGAGATGATGGGTGGGAGAGAGCAGCTTGGGGCAAGGTGGGGAGCTGGGTGGCTGTTCATTTTCTCTCCGGCAGCTGCTGGAGCAGGGGTTCCCTTTTATTTGTTATTTGCATACTTTAGCCACTGGAATTGAATTTGTGCCCATTAAAACTAAATTAGCACTGCCTGGAATTTTAAATAGGCTCTGGCAGTGCAGCCCATTAACTCTATCGGAGCAGTTTTTGCAGATGCTTCCTCTACAGGCACAATGCACCCTGGAAACCACTGCAAAATGTTGATTATTTGCACATTCCCGAGGATAATTGGAGTGCCAATATTAGAGACGATGTATTATGGTTTTGAAAGCCATCAGCATGACTCAGAGCTGGGTTTAACTTCCTCTACTCCAAAAAAAGGTATAGTGTAAAAAAAGTCTCACCAAATCGGTTTGCAGTTCCTTGGGTTTAACAGTATATTAATGCCATGACCACCAGGTCTCTGGGCCCCCTGCCCCTTGCACAAGGCTCTGGCTCTTCTCTGGCAAGCCTATTGCCACCTCTCGAAGTTGCCCTGCTCCATTTCTGGCAGGTCCACTGGCACCCCCTGACCCTAGCCTCTTCTTCCTCATGCCCCTACCAGCCTTTCTGCTCTTCTGGGACCCCCGTTGATGGCACGCCTCAGACATTGGCTGTTCTGACCTTGGGTTTGAAGCCCTGTTGGCTGGGACCCCAGGAGCAGCTGTGACTCCTTGCCATCTGAAGGACGGCTTTGTGCCTTCCTCCCAGCCCTCATCCCCATCCCAGATGTGGGAGCCCCAGGCTGGGTCATTCCCTGGAAGGCATTCATAACTCTGGTAGCCTTGCCGGGTCTGGCAGCACAACTTGCCCAGCAGCTCTGGGAGTAAATGGACACTACGTGTCAGACTTGCTATTAAAATAATCTCTTTTGTTCAATAGTCTCTAGTGACGAAAGAGAAAATACACCTGAGTGAAAGGGTGCATCTTGTTTACAAAGAGTGGAATTTAATTTAAACCTTACTCTTTGCAGAAAAAAAAACATGTTCAATCAGCCGGAGATACTACAGCAGACTTTGAGACAAGGCTTGGCTGCCTGTTTGTGGTACCAGCCAGGATCCTCAAATTGTGCTGGATTATGTATTGGATATCTTTAATGATTATGAAATAAGTGAATGGAGCATCACACTGGTGTTCTTCCAGGGTTGGCTTTATTTTGCTTGGCCACGCGCATGTGTCTGTGCATCCTAAAACCACTGAGGAACTTTCTTGTTTGAGCCCAGAGAAATGGGTCAGCACTAGACAGAGACAGACATTCTTTTTAATTTTTCTTTCCTTCTGGAGCCATGTCAGTTCCTGGAACATCCACAGATGCTTTGTGGCTTTCCAGGCCGAGGGAGATCACACAGAAGCAGGGCACGTTGTCCCCAAGTACACAGTGACACGGTGCACATCCTTTCTTGCTGTCATAACTCTTCCTAGGATAGGTGCTGCGCTGAGATGGGACTGTGCATTTGTCACCTCAGATGACACGTCTCCATCTCATGGTCATTCCTCGTGTGATAATAAAAACTGCACTATAAGCATCAATCTACAGTCAATAAATTCATCGCCTTTGCTTCTGCAAAACCAAAGCATGACCCGCCCTGGGGCCTCTTGTCGAGTGCCCACCAGGCAGCTGGGAATTGGCCTGGTGACTTGGAGAAGTGCAGGCAAAATTTCTTCTAGAATTTGATATAAAAGGGCCAACATGACTCCTGTGTAATTGCTTTGAATCCAATTAATGCTGCCTGAGTAGATGTTAGGAATTATAAAGAGGAGTACGAGTTTGAGCTTGTCACCTAAACTATGATAATATTCCTTCAAAGGAGGCACATTTGCAAACATTATTAATTACCTGGGGAACAGCTCAGGGTTTAAACTGAATTAAGGGGGGAATGTATTTTTGTGATTTCAGGTTTGATTGAGAGAGAGATATTACCATATTCTGGAACAATGAGGCATTTCTTTGTTACAGACCTAGCAGCAAAATGCAGGAGTTAGTCTGCACAGAGTCCCCCACCCCCTAAAACCAATTTACCAGCAAGGATATTATGCCAGGAATTACCTGGGGCCAAAAGAGCTTTTAAAAGTGTTTAGCACAGGCTCCTCTAATCAGAAAAACCCAGGGGTGCATAGCTAAAATGTGGCTTTTTTGTTTTTCATGAAGGGGGGGTTGGCTTTAGGGTGCATTGGAGCTCTTTTGGGTTTAGGTGTTCTCAGGGTGGGTTGTGGGGGCCCTTGAGGTGTCCTAAAAAACAAAACAAACAAACAAACAACAACAACAAAAAAAACAAAACCAAAAAAAAAAACCCCAAACCCTTTGGATTGAAGTGGAGGTACCTGACTGATGTCTCCAACTGCTTCAGGCCAGGCATGTGGCACAGGGAAAAGCTGGCATAACCCCGGAGCAGGCAGCTGTGAAGTAGAATGGGCTTGTGGCTTGCATGGAGCCAGGAAATCTTGATGTAGTGCAGGCAATAAAACCCCCAGGACCCAGTAAATTACCTGTAGCACAGGCTGCGGGAGAACTGAGTGCAAGAGCAGTGTGAGAGCAAGATTGCTGAGACCGTTACCCAGGGAAATTCCTGGGATCCTTTGTTTGCTGTCCTCAGTATAAAGAAATGTGCAGCTTGTCTGAAGTGACCCCATATGTAAGCCAGAACTACCAGGTAGATCTCACCTTCATCAGAGACCTGCTTGTTGGAGAAGGCACCGGGAGCTGGTTTCAGCTGAATGGATTTAGAGCATTCAAGAGAGCTAATTAATATAGAGTATAGCTGTGTGAGTCCTTTATAAACCCTGCCTGGCCCAGTACCCAGATGGCCCTGGGAAGAAGATTCAGCAGACATGGTGTTTTTCTTTGCACAGTTCTCTGTGGCTGTAGAGCCTCTACCTTGACATTGAGATGACTTTTCCTGTGAGCCATAGAAACCTGGTGTTTCCTTAATTGCAACATGCAAGCTGCACTCAAGAATACTCTCAGAAGGTGTTTGCTGCTCAGCTATGAGCTGAGGATTTTAGGGAGTGTTGTGTGGAAATAGCATCTTCCTTCAGCCCTTGAGTTGCTGCTGTCACCGGAAGGTAAAGTTTATTTTAATTCTACAGTGGTAAAAACCTCAGCACCTTTGGTAGCATCTCTGGCTGTGTGTGAGGAGCCTGCAGTCACGTCCCTTGAATTGCTAAGCAACTGTGGCCCATTTGCTCTCATGGAGCAAATTGAAACATTGATTTATCTATTTGTTTTGCAACCAACACCAGGGCTTCATTATGCCATCCCCTAGGGACATACTCCCACGTGCTCAGACTGGAAATTAACTCCTCTTACCAAAAAGCGTGCATGGCTTTGTGTATGATTTTAAAGAAAAGTCCAGAAGAGTAATGTTTGGCTTGCTGTGTGTTCGCATGTGGCCATGGGCTGTTTCAGGAAGGAAGCACTGAGTTTCTTTTCCCTGGGATGCTGGATGCTGGTTTTACATACAGGTCTGATTCAGGATATCATTTGAGCCTCATGTGCCATCTATAGGTCTGTGATGTATTCTGCTTGTAACTGTACCACAGCTAGTTAGAGAGATGGTTAGTTGAAAGCAGGACTCAACAGCAGTATGGGCAGAAATGTAAGATGCCCACCCAGCGCAGGTGACAAGGGGAAGCAGTGTACCCCAAACTGGCATGGTGCAGGTGAGAAGAGGAATGCAGGTGCTGAAGCAGGGCAGAAATCTGAGAAGTGCCAGAGTTTGTGCATGATCACTGAAAATGTATTATAGAAACTATCTACCCACACAAATGTGCAAATTTGCATGTTGTGTAGGCAAAATACAGTAATCTGTTTTAGGGAAGTGCATAAAAGCTCGGTGGCAGTAGCAGTCGCTGGCTTCCTGATGCTCTGCTTGCCAGGCAGCCCTAAGCCTGGTTTTGTGAAATCTGACTGATTTTTACAGACACACAAGCATGGTCCATGACAGGACAACTCTTCTGAGCCTTTACTGTCTGCTGGCTATGTCACAGCTTGTTGGAGAATTACAGGTCTGGGAGTTGAGACTGCCATTTGTTGCAGGTGGGAACCACCAAGCATCCCTTGTTGGGATCTGTGTTTGACTAGTAAGCCAACGCGCATTGCCCCTGCAAGAGCCCCTCTTTGGTAGCACTCGTAGGCATATCCTCACCCAAACAGTGGTGTCTACTTACACTTTGTTAAAAGGCTGGGAAAATGGGAACATATGTGTACAAAATTAGACAAAATCTTTTCCCTTGTGTTGAGCATTAAAATATATAATAATGTGATATAATGCTTAATTACATGAGTGAATATTTTGTTACATGGTTGGATGTGTTCCCATATGGAGCATAAGTAAGGTTTGAATGTGGGCCTTTGGGATTCTCTTGAGCTAAAGAAATACCTGATGGCAAAACTGGTCTGCTCCTTTTGATGTGAACTGGAGCCCTTGGGTCAATACACATGGTTTTCATGTGCAGTGCGTTGCTTGTAATTTGGTGGTTGGGAGCTGCAGGGCTCTTGAACAAGATGCTTGTTCCAAGAACAAGTGGTGGTTGGAGCTGGTGTGGTGCAGGCTGTCCTGCCCTGCAGTCTCACTGCTGGTGGGGTGAGATCTGCCCCTTTCCAGCAGATCTCTTTCCTGGTGGGGCTGCCAAATTGCACCATTTCACACACAAAGCACCCACACAGCGCTCTGTCTTCTTGCACACGCTATGTGCAGCCACAGCCTCCACCTCGTACCACGTGCCTGTTCTGCTGGGGCATGCTAACAGGTACCGCACTTGGGGCAGCTTTTGTTACCTCTGCGCAAGCCATGCGCAAAGTCTACATCCATGGTGCTCTTTTCTCATGTACCGCCCTCTAATGATCGAATGGGTTCAGTGTGGGGCTCTGCTATCCCATCGCTATTCACTATCGGTATCAACTCTTAGGGTCAGTTTCTCCCCAGAACCTGGATGCTTCCTTTCTTGGCTGATGTTTCCGTAAGGAAACAGAACATAGATTAAAGCAAATCTATAATAAAGCGGATGTAGCTTGGTGAACTGAACTAAACTGTACCATTTGTGGTAGCTGCAGTACGGCCGTTTCATAGGAATCAAGACTAGAGGCTGTCTCACAGCTGCTCTAAATGTCGTCACATTGCACAAGGATATTTTTAATTGGCATCTGGACTTGGCTCCAAAAATACCTGTGGCAAATGAATTTAAGGACTATTTTTAAAACTTCCCTCCTAGAAACATAATGGCTAAACTCTTTCCTGCATCTGTAGTGTTTCAGACACCTCTCAGTGAGACAGTGTGGTCCAGAGACCACTCCAGAGGATCCTGGGAAAGGACTGGAAGAGAAAAGTGCGGAAAGGTTACACTTCAGGATGGACATGGGACATCTGTGTTCATTCTCTGTGCTGTTGGGGGTTTGGTCTGCACCTAAACTTGTCCATTTTGCTCTTAATTCCTGGATCTCTTGAGGGCATGCTGTGGATCCAAGGAGCAGGGGGGGTGTGCGCTGCTCACATCTCCTCAAGCTCACAGCACAGAAGGAAACATCTGCTCTGTGTTCCTGAGAGCATGTGCCCTGTGCAGCCTAAAATCCTTCAATTGCAATACTTAGGCTGAGCTTTTCCTTGCCTTGCAGGTTGCTCTGCTTTTCAGAAGTTCTTCAGGTGAAATGAAAATATATGGAAAATAGGATGAGGAAGAAGCTAAGAAAGTACATCAGGTTTGAGGCATCTGACATAATAAACTAACAGATAAGCAGACTATCGATTTGATTATCTAGAACTTGCCCATGTCAGTGAGCACAAAGCATGTTTGCTCATTAAGCCCAAACCACGTTCACAAATATTTCTCAAAGCATCTTCAGGAAAGTGACAATAATCTTTAAAGTTTGTGCAAGTGAAGCTCATCCTGAGGTTTCCTTTTGGGCTATGTGCATTCCAGCTCCCCAGCCATGCCTCAGGTTGCTGTTCCTCACATGCAAAATGCATTATTAAAATGCACTTAAGCAAAACCCAGCAAATGGCTTCCCTTCTCAGACGGAGCAGAGCTGGCTGCCCCTGCTTGTACCAATGACAGTTCTCTGCTGCAAGAAGAGAAATGAACTATGAGGTTATTTAAGGCTTAGTCTGCCTTGGCGGAATGTGCTTAAAATGAAGATGCTGATGATGAATAGAGAAAAGGAGAGAGGAGTAGAAGGCCCTGGGCCAAGGGTACTTTGCAATGTATTATTTGAAGAACTTTTTAGCCAGTAACTAAATGGTGTTTGCTGCCTTGTTTGAAAGTTTCAGGGTTGGTGAGGGCAGGACATCATTCCATAAAACTGAGGGAGTCCCTTGCCATGAATTTCTTGCTGAGGCCGCCAGCGACACCTACAAAGAGTCACCATTTTACTGTATTCACTCTAAACATACAGGAAATTCCTACTCAGGATTAAGTAAAATTAGGGCTGTTGTCTGAGTTTGCTGACAGCCTTGTCATCGCAAGAGGATGGTTTGGCAAAAACACTGCTGTCTTAGGGGTACTCCTCTCATTCATCTGGCAATCCTAAGGATTTCACTATTTTCACTAATAGGAAATTCCTATCAGTGAAAAGAAGGCTTCAGCAATGTCTGCTGTAGCTTTGCACTCTATAGGAAAGGTGGTATCCCATTTCCAACCCCCCCACACCCCAACTATGAAGAAACATCAGTTATTTCATACTGGAAATTAATAACCCAAATTCTATTTGATGTTATGTCCTGTTAGTACACAAGTGTTACATGTGCTGCATATCCCAAGGCAGCTCTCATGAGCTGACAAATGGTGACTTCTGTTTGCTTTCCTTTGCTGTGGGGATGCTGCAGTGCTGGTGGAGACACTCTGACCCTGTCGTGCTTCGGTCAAAGCATCCAGGATCTCATCTGCCCCAAGGGCCCCTCTCTGAGCCATGCAGTGAAGCCCACACCTCCATGACAACACAGGGAGCTGGCAGTTGCAATGCCCTCTCTCCCTTTGCCTAAAAAAGAAACTGAGAAGACAGACAGACAATTTTCTCCCTGTACTTGGACTCAGTTTTTCCGCCTGAGAAACCAGGGCAAGGACCTAAATCACCACAATCAAGCTTAAATTCTTTTTATTCTTCACTGTAAACCTGTCCTAAAATAGGTCAGTGGATCAAGAACAGATCTGCTCTATATTATTTATAGGTTGTTTCCTTCTGGTTCTTGCTGCTTGGCTGGATGCTGCTAAAGAGGACTCCATGTTCCAGTAGTTTTTATCTTTGCTGCAGCTTTAAAACTTTCTATTTTTGTCTGTAGGAATCCCATCTCCGCAGTTCCCTTCTCTTCTAAATTCAGTTCTCCTGGCTGCTCAGTCATTTTATCACGTGCTGTGCCAAGATCTGACTATGATAAGTGCCGCACCATTTCATTAGTGGGTGAGCACAGGTAGCACCCAGTACCAGCAAGGGGATTCACCTGCCATGCTCCCTGGGCCAGCAACCATGGGGATGTTTTCAGGGAAAGCTGACTGTGGCTGCCAAAAGGATGCTTTGGTTAGGCTATTGCTGCACAAGCACTATTACCCCTTGGAGCCAAATAAGCATTCGGGAGCATTTTCAGCAGAAGCAATAGTCATCTTTGGCTCTGAGAAGGTTTGATTTCAGAAGGCTCCAACAACCCAGCACAGGGCTGCCCTCTCAGCGGTGTGAAGCAGGAGACCTCATGATTTTTAAGGAGCACTCGTAATTTAGAACCACTGTCAGGTGAAGAGACTCAACACAGCAGCCAAATGTGATAGGCAGGGTAGGGCTGCATAATTTATGAAACTGCATTTCTTTTTGATGAGATTTTGAGTCTAAAAGCTCTGGGAAGGGTGTCCTATTTTTTATTGCATCTCTGAACTCAAATTATGTCAGATTCTGCGGGCACAGTCTGTGCTTGTTTAAAAAATAAATAAAAAAGCAAAATAAAGAAGTGCAGCCTCGGATTGCTCTGGCTGTGTGAGCATTCCCATTCCAGCTCAATGCAAAGTGAAACAGCTCCTTGCAAATCTCTGCTAAGAGCTCCCAGGAATTAGTCTCTCTGTATTCAAAGGGCGTGTGGGTTTTAGCAGTGTGCCAGGGATTATAGACACAGCCCCAGCAGTCGGGTGCTGGTCCTGCTCAGCCACGGGACAGTTGGGTGACTGGGGGCTGGTTTGTTCCCAGGTGCTCTCTACTGGAGCCAGAATTATAAGGTCCAACGGTGGGCTTTTAAATGAATGGGCTTGGATTACCCTTGTGTTCAGTATCTCTCTGTCCCAGGCCCCTTGTTTGGGTATTGCATGATCTGGCTGGATCTTGGATGCAGTGCTGTAAGAGCTGCCTGAAGCACCAGCCAGGATCTTGCTTCCAGGGGCTTTATGGTCCTGGCTTGTACAGCACTGTGAAACACGCATCGCAAGTTAATTCCCAGCCCCATCATAGTCTCTGAAGAGAAGGAAATTTGGGGTCACTGTCTGTCTGCCTTTCTCGTGTGTGCTGAAGGTCATCGTGCGAAAGGTGCGCAGACAGTCATTGCATCAAGTTAATAGCAGTGTGTCAGCCCAGCAAATTCCGGTTTTCAGAATGGAAAGATGGATGTTTAGAGTGTTGGAGGTAGATTGCTTTTGGTGCAAGGGCTCCCTTTTTGAGCAAATTATTCCAACTAAATTATTGCAGGAAGTTCTATTTGAGGTCGGAGAGACTGATATCACCAGCTCTACCAACGTGTAAGGCTTTGGGAGACATATTGATATTTTCTGGAGATAAACCGTTAGAAATTGAGAAAATGTTCTAAAACTGTGGCCTAAGTTCCCATTCCCTTATCTCTGTGTGAGTGTTATCAAGAGCTGAAAATGTGTGTGATAAAGCACTTCACAGAGCAGCTGCAGTGATGATGTGTTCTGAAAAGCATGAGATGCTTCCTTGGGGCTGGGTGCGCCCAGGAGCGCAAAGCCACCAGGATGGGAAACCGCTTCTTGAGGTCAGACTGGTGTTGGAGCATGGGGTGCTTTGGATACTGGGCCATCAAGAATCAAGACCTTTTATAATGTGTGGGGTTTTTTTAACTGTGAGCTGGGAAAGGAGAAAATTGGAAAGCAGTTTCTTAGTCCGGTAGGTGCTTGGGGTTCTTTTAAGATATCACTGAAGGTGGTTACGGGTTGTCAGTGTTTCTCTTAATATGCAACTGAGGTCAAGAAGCAAAAAAGATGTTTGCATAAAAACAATAGCAGAGAGGTTGAATCAAACCAACTATGGTAATACTGTTCCATAGCTCAGTGGTGCAGCCTTGTCTGATACACTGCGGGTGATGCTGGATGGTCCCATTATGCAGGGGTTGGATGGGGATTTGGGGGGGCAGCAGAGATCACTCCCTGGAAAGGTTCTGTGTAAAGAGAATTGAAAAGATTTAATATTAACTGACTAAGAAAAGGTGTCATACAAATACTATGTAAGATGATGAATTGTTCCCAAAATTGTAGAGAATACACTCTGTGCTTTTTATAATACTGAGTAAGGGGATAATGAATTTTACTGAAGAGCAACAAAAGTCAAATCTGATTTAAGGAAAGGAAATACTGTGAATCTGCTGCAAGGTGTCATTCAGTTCTTGAGCGTGTTAAACTCAAAAATGGAAGGAAAATATGTGTGGGTGAGGAATGCATCCAGGGGAAATAAAAAGCAACCTTGTTAGAGGGATTATCAGAGGGAATGTTAAGCCTCGGACCTTACTGGGACTGGCCACACCTGGGGCTCTTTGTCAGTGTCCCCCGTGTGACCTCCATCCCTCCCTCCCATGCCACTGCACTTTTTCTTCTCCATGGATGATTTTCCTGCTATCTCAGGTCTAGCCTGCTGCCATCCATCATTTCTGGTTAGCTTGAAATTTGCCTATTGGGCCTGTGGGCACTGTGATGTAGATGTGGGCAGGTGGAGGAGCATCCCTGGTGGGGCAGTGCTGGATTGCACTGAAATACGGGCATTGTGCTCCCCGTATGCAGCCTACCAGTCCTTCCCAATTAGGGGTGATGGTTTTCCTTGCAAGGCTAGGGTGGTCACCAGAGACCAGACTGAGTTCCCTGACTTATCACTGCGGTGAGCTATGCGAAGATAATTCCAGCCAGCAGCACTAAACATTCGTCAGTGTTGCTGGAAATCTTCCAGTGGAAAGAAAATGATGCTGAACTGACACCAGTGCCAGGCTTGAGCAGGCACAGTCCTGAGCCCACACAGGGTGAGAACCCACTGCATAGTCTCCTTCTTTGTGTCTTGGCAGCACTTGGGGGGGTGCCCTGGAAGTGTCCTTGCTCTGATGTGCGCTCTCCAAATTCATCCTGTTAATGAGTGCATCCCCTAATCATCAAAATACTGTTCATAGGAGCTCTAGTGATCACATGAGCAATATCAGAAGTCATTAATTCTGAAATGTCGGCTCTGGGGGACACTTATGGCAAGTTCAGCCAGCAGAAAACTTTCCTTGTTAACGCTTCCCCTGTTAGGCAGGTGATGAGCTGACCCACATACAACCCTCCTCAAAAAGCAATTGGAGCATCCCTCTTCTGCGCCATACCTCCGAAGCAGAAAGGGCAGAAGAGTCCCTTAGCCCTGGCAAAACTCTCATTTTACCTGAGATAAATATTTCTTCCAAGGAATATGGCAAGGTGGCTGTCACTTAGACTCCTTCAACCCAAAATGATAACCTTATGTTACGTGACCTGTGATTTTTGTTTGTTTGGGGTTTTTTAATTTTTTTTTTTCATTGTAGCAATACATCCTCTAAAGTCTTATGTAATTTGGGATTATTTGTGACTTCGAGGTGCAGGTTCAAACTGCCAAGTTGAGACTGCCTGTTAGACTGAGCAGCAGTTGGAGAACGGCTTTCTGATCTGATGGCTTTTGGTTATCAAGCAGGGAAGTAATACCTAATGCTCAATAAAAAGCTTAAGTCTGGCCTATGAAAAGGAGTGAGTTCTTTCTAAAGTGCTTTAGAAAAAATTATTGTGTGAGGGGTGGGTTCCTGCCACAGGGCTAGCAGCTTCCCTTAAACGCTAACTGCGTGCGATGCCTGAGCTGAAGACCCTTCCAAGCTGCTTAAGAGCTTCTCTTTTCCATTTTGGTGATATCTTTCTAAATTATAGATTAAACTTACCAGGGTGAGTAATGCATCACAGCTTCCCCATGTCAGACAATGTTACTTACTCAGCTGTAGCTTTGTGTTTGCCTTTCCCTTCCGTTTATTTTTCAGGCTTCATGCTAGGACAGAGCAAACCCTGCGTTGTCCTTACCAAAAGCCATCTGCTGCAGAGATGCTTGGTAGGAAACTAGAACGTGACTTCTGGTCCAAGCACCTGGGGAGGTGGAGTGCTGCCCTGGACTACGGCAGTGCTGTTTCATGGCCCCAAGACATGCCATGCGGGAATTTCTGTGAAAGGTCCCAGGAAAATGCTATGTTCAATCAGACCTGTGCTACTGTTGTGTGGGATGCAGGTGCTTTGCTGTAGATTGGTCTTGTGGTTGTGAGTAAATAAGACAAACTATCAAAAAAACTTGAGCTGCTGCCTCACAAAGCAAGGCACAGGACGAACGGACACCAGAATTTATCAGCCACGTGAACCCTGATTGTAGGTAAGGAGGGACCTACACAATAGCAGTTGAAGTTTTAGGTGCTACAGGAAAAACAAGTGATTTGCTAATTTTCCTTGCCGATATGTCTGACAGATAGCATTTGGTACAGCTTTACAATTGAAACCAAAGCAGTTTTCTTCCAGTAGCTTTTTAGAACATTGCGCAGCAAGATTCAGCTAAGCAGCCACATCTCTCTCCATTTTAAGTGCTGTGTATTAATGCGGTTTCTTTTGTGAATTTACCAGGCTTTACTGCTGAATTTATGCACCCATTCACCCCTCATAGAAATTGTATCTCATCTTTAGGCTCTGGCACAAGTGTGTTGATAGAGCTGCTACAGCTTTTTCTGAAATAGCGATGTTGCACAAGGATGACAAAGGAGGAATCCCGAATTTTAGGGTTTTTTCCTCTTTCAATCTCCTTGTGTTGCTATGCCTCTTATATTTCTTCTGTTAGCTGTTAAATAATTCACTCTCAGGAAACAGGCTGGATTTCCCTCTTACCGTGCTGCCTCTCTCCTCAGCTCCCTCTGCCAAGGCTCCCCGAGTTGAACTACCCATTTCATTGGCCACATCAGGCACTTTAACATGCAGATGGTCTGCAGGACTGGTGCTGTTTCAAGCAGTCTTTTATATTGTTCCACTTCGTTTTATTCTGATGTACATATAATTGGATGCCTTTAGTAGGTTGCAGCTATGCTCCTGAGTCACATATCCACCAGCTCTCCTCTGCTTTTTTTTGACGAAATGAGTAGGCAGATGTGGGAATCGGGACTGCTCTTTTATTAAATGCAGTCACTCAAATGTCTTTAGCACCTGAGTGTGTTTTTCTGAATAGCAGTCAACTTTTGCTATTTGTATCACCCTTTTGCCTTATTATGTTTACATTTCTATAGCAAAACACTGTATGTTTTCAGCAAAATTAATCAGTATAATTATACGTGATTTCCAATGTCAGGTTCAGTTGAAGCACTGATTTAGGGTGGTGATTAGCCCTTATCAGAAGCAACGAGGACGGAGAGATAATCTGTGCCTAAACCTGTTATTTTGAAAGATGACGTTTATGCTCCATTCATAAATTGAGTATTTCCTCTAAACCCCCCCACACCAATTTGACTAGACAGTGTATTTATACTAGATGGCAGTGCACCTTGTTTGTTAGATTGTTGTTTTCTGTTGTTTGCAGAGGCTGCCATTATTTGGATAGAAAGGAGTTGAGAAAGGCGTAGGTACTTGTTAACAGGACCTCTGCACCTTTGTATTAGGTTGATCTTAAACCAAATGAAATATTGAAATTAGTTAAATCTTCATAGTCTTAATCTTTAATCTCTAAAAAAAAAAGTTCTGTGAACATTGTTTACAAATAGTGCAGTGAGAGAAGACATGTCTTGAAATGCTGTTCCTCCCATGTGAAATGTGCTTTGCTGTCCCGGTGCATCCCTTGGCAGAGGAAAGTCCTTGAACCCCTATGAGGTTCATCAGATGGGCTCAGGGTTCATTACAAACACAAACGTGGAAGAGTCAAGGAAATTTTATTCTTCATTTCAACCGTGAAGCCTTCCAGAATGAGGAGCATTTTAAAGATTGCAAGCTCCAAGAGTGATTAATTTGCTATTTTAGTCCTTTAGAACGTGCAGTTATATGGAAATGAAGTTCCCACTTCGTAAAAAAGTTCAGATCAATTAAAACAATTTACTTTGCTGCTAATGATTTCAGACTGTTGTAATGTATTGGTAAATAAATGACTTCAAAAGCATGTTCATTCAGTGAGTGCACAGAAGAAACATTAACAGATTCTTGGATAAATTAAATCTTGGATTTGATACCAGACTCTCATTGCAAGCTGTTCAGGGTTGGCTCACCACAGTTAGAAGGATTCCAGCTTCTCAAGAACAGCTAAAGCTTCTGACGGGTTTTCAGTGTTCAGAGAAATGCAGGTAATAAGGAAGCAATCGCAGGCTGGACTCGAGTTCAGTTACAAATAAAAACATAGGGTTTTCTGTCTGTGGACAAACAGTATTAACAAGATGAGGTGCATCTCTTTAGCAGCTGTGAAAAATTGCTGGTGTTGGAGGACAACCTAGGACCGTGCTCTGGTATTCAGCAGAGGTGAGAAGTTAAACAGCAATTACTGAGCAGGTGTTTTATCAGACCAGAATACATTCTGCAAAATTTTTTGAATGGCCTTTCAAAGTGGACCTTTGTTTAGTAGAACTTAAGTGTTAAAAAACCAGGAGTTGTTGCTGGTTTTGTCAGGGTCTCGCTTATCCTGTGGACAAGTCTGCTGCAGCTTCAATTTGCCTTCTCGGTAAAATAGGCTGTCACATGCCAGGGACAGCCAGATCTGTCAAGCTCCACACAGTTTTCCTTTATTAGTTCTATTGGTTTTATTGCCTTTCTTATGTTCTGAGGGATGATGGTTGTTTAGTGACAAGAACCTGGAAAATCATTCAAGTTGACAATGCTTTTTAGATTTCATTTTTTCCTTGTGTCTCTATCTATAAAAAAGAATGACTTGACAACACAGTGAACTTGGCAGGGAGCTTGCGGTATTGCTGAAAACTTGCCTTGAAGTTCTGGAACTGTGATGTACAGACTCGCCTATCCTGTTAGAAACCCTGGCTGGCACCTCACACCCTTTTTCATGGCAGGAATGTGCTTTGTTTTTTGGCAAACAGTGACAATCTGGCTTTAATTTCCTTAGGCGTGGTGCTTGTTCTGGTCATTTCCAAATCGTGTGTGTAAGTTGGGAGGAAAGAATTTTTGTGATGTTTTCTAGGTTTTTGCAATACTGAGCCAGCTGAAATGTTTCTGACATAAGGCCAAAACAACAGAAAACTTGGAGAAGACAAAACTCAAGCTACTTATGATTGTGGATCTCCTCTCATGGAAAAAACTCATGGGTTTTCATCATTAAACATTCTCTGCCTAAAGAGAGGGATGCCACGTTCCTCAGAGAGCTCTCGTAATGCAGAGCCAAAAGGAGACTGCAGGAAATCTGTGCATTCACCCACTCTGGGTTTGCTGCTTGTAGGCTCATTATATATTCCTTTACAGGTTTTTTTAATACTCCCTAATGTGGTAGGCAGACAGCACGTATCACATGAAGTATCTGCCCTTCAGGCTGGCAGAACAGGACATGGTCTCCCTTATGCTTTAGCGGTACAACATCTTC
The DNA here is from genome assembly GCA_025345505.1 of Todiramphus chloris collaris. NCBI lineage: Eukaryota > Metazoa > Chordata > Aves > Coraciiformes > Alcedinidae > Todiramphus > Todiramphus chloris. The sequence continues at coordinate 5,780,991 of JANVCC010000174.1, forward strand.
AGTAGCCCTGGGATGGGCAGTGCCATTCTTCAGTCCCAGGGTTTAGGAAAAACTTAAACTTTTGCGTGTGTCGAGAGAGCAGAAACCCCTTTGCTTTTCTGCTGCTCTGTCACAGAACACCGTGGAGGGCAGAAGTATGGCAGTGCCACCATAACCACTTCAAATGCACAGTGGGTACCAGCTGCACTGACATAACAGTCCTCGCAGGCAAGGTGAGAGCAGCAGCTCTGAGCAGGGCATCTGCTGCTTCAGGGGAGTGTTTTTCTGAGAACAAGCAGGCAATAACATAGGGAATCCCAGTGACTTGAATTTCTGCTGTAGCTGACTTTTCCGCCAGTTCTTACGCTCTGCAGCCGTGGCAGGTGACAGAAACACTCCCAATGGCAATAGAAATGTTCCTGATGAATGGGAGAAAGCAGCCACAGCTCCTGTGTCTCTGCCACGAGGAAAATCTTTCCCATTGAGCTGTTTGTGAGGAGGCACCACTGCAGTCACCCTGAATGACGCAGTTGCTGCATCAGCACCGAGTCTCCAGTCTGGCAGGATGGGAGAGTAATGAGCTGTGGCTGGGTGAGTGAAGACACTCATATCTAGCAACAAACAGGAGGCATCTGAGCAGAGTCTCTGACTCAAAAAATCAGTCTTTGCTGGTGTAAAAAAAGTGTTCCCAGGCAAAAAAAAAACCACCATGCAGGATATGTATAAATGCTAAGATGCTGCAGATTGTTTTTTCTGGTAAAGCACAGCACTGTATATTTGATCAAGGTAGATGACACCATGAGAATAACTTTGCAAAAAAAACTAGTGATGAATTACGTCCCTTAATGTGAGGGATATACTTGTACCTTTAAACTGGAGTTTAGTAGAGTTGAACTGGTACAAGGGGACTAGAATCTGTCTCAGTGAAGATGGAGTAAAAGAGAAAAAGATCTGCTCTAACGTGAGCATCCAGTAACAGCCAGGAGGGGAGGAGGAGGACATCGATATTCCTTTCAAATATAATCTCATCTGCAGTAATGTGTGGCACACTTAACAACAGACTCTCAGATCAATTCTCCTGGTTTTATCTTTTCTTGAGGTACTGCATGGTGGAAAGTGATCAATAGATGTGGTTGATAAATAGCCAGAAACTTCCTGGAGCCACCCTCACCTGCTGATCTCCAGCGCTTGCTGCTGGCTTGGTGAGACCCCACGGTCAGAGCCCTGGCGTGGCTGGGGGGCTTTGCTGGCCAGATGCACAGCCCACCGCAGCAAACAGCCCTCGCTGCAGCGGCGGACGCAGCGACTGCCCTTACTGCAGCACCACATCATGCTTTCCTTCTCTCTCTTTATCCTGTGTCCCACACCTGCAGGGTGGCATTTCTAGCTATTGACACTAATTAATACTAATAATTCTTTGTAGTATTGAATGGGTTGTTAACTATGTGTGAGAAACCATCTGCTGAAGTTCAGGATCTGATATGTGCAAGCTGAAGGAGGGAAAACTGAAGGAACAGTAAGACAAGGGTCTCCATTCCTTTTGAATATTCTGTGCAACCAGGAAAAACATGGAAAATCAGTAAATTTGGAAATGCGTAGAGCATTCTGGATTTGGATAGTGGAGAATGTTGCTGTTTCTGGCATTTCAAGGGCTCTTTTCATAAGCTGTTTGTTCCTCAGAGTTACCTGTTTCTTAGATGCTGCTTTAGATGCATCAATGCCTGAGCTGAGAAAAAAACCCAAAAACTTTGATCTGCACTCGCTTTCCCTGACATTTACAAACTTAAAAGTACTCGTGTTAAACTTTAATTATTCCCATGTCTGGCACCGGATGTTCTGACTACTGCTGCTTTTTTGGGATGTCTCAGAAGATACCAGTGTATGTAGCTGGGTCAAGTAGCTGATGGGTGAAATGAATAATGAGTTGCTGCTTGTAACAGTCTGCGTCTGTTATTGAAATCTAGCAGCTTCCCTACCTTTTCATATCTTGGAAACTGTGCAGTGTTGTTGGCATTGTGTGTTCTTTTCCCTTGCTAATGTGAATGTATACACCACAGGCAGCAGCACTCAATTTATAAAATGTCTCCACTTCATAGACACTTTTGGTGAATATTTTTTTTTCAAAAGTTAATTTCTGCATACAACAGAAAATGTAATTCTATTTGTTACACACTTCAGAAGGCATTGCCAAAACGTCACTATTGTTATTAGAGCATGCTGTGAAATAAAAAGATCAGCAAGAATCTCCAAAGGGACAAGGTGAGATGCAGCCACAAAGTTACCAAAGAGGTCGGTAACTCTCATGTGCCATGTCTCCAAATGCTTACCTGATAAATTTGCTCTCGCTGCTTAAACATCTAACTGGATGTAGCATCAGCATCTGCCAATCGCTCCACCTGAGCCCAAGGGCTAAACAAAGCTCACCTTCTGCTTAAATAACACAGCTTTTGAGGTTATCAGTGTACCATCATCTGCTAGGAAATTACTGGGCTGCTCTCATGCAGTGGCTGTGAGACTGATGGATATGGCTGAATGGCAGTTTGCTTTGCTTTAGCCAGGTTGTAGCACCCCTTCTGCTCATCACAAATAATAATAGTAATATCTCAGTTAGCAGACAGGTTACTACTTCTGCCTTGGGAGTTTGAGGCAGGATGGGCTTGCTCTCCAGTTTACAATTCTCTTCTCTCAGCGTATGCGGCACACATGGGAAGGAGAGACCTGATTTGCGGCAAAAAGGAGCCAGGAAGGAATATGTGCTCTTCCTTTGAATTCAGAGTTGTCAGTGCTAACCAGAGCTATTTGTCCACCCTGGGAGTGGTTCTGTATTGCTCTCTTACATGAAATAGGGAAATAAATCTGATAGTGAGATGGTACAAGAAGATCTCCCTGAAAGAAACTCGAGAACCTATACAGCTAGAGAGGACTTAGAGTCCTCAGAAAGGTCTGATACGGAGGTATCTCCTGCTCTCATCAGCAGGTCAGAGACACCCCTCTGAGCTGCACAGCAGCACTAGTGGGTTTCCTGGATCCTTTTAAGAGTTCAAGGTATCCACTTGGGAGTCTAGAAATATTTGCACAGGAAGCACAGAGAGCTGGGCTCAGTCTAACACAGCCTACAGCAGGAGCTTTTAGATGCTAATCTCTGTTTATTAATCTCCGCTGTCTGGGGAAATTTGAGGCTTCTGAGTGATGGTGAAGAAGAAAGAAGGGTGTCTAATAATCTTTTTCTTACCATTCAGAAGAAATTAAAAGTCTGATACTTTTTTTTGTCTTGGCACTCAATGTTAACTAAAGCGCAGCGTCAGCTCCCAGCTGGCTGTGGTGAGCCCTTCTTAGGACACTGTGCCGAACAACTCAAAGCCAACAACTGTAGTGAAATTGGAGGAGTCTTGTGTGGCTAGACATGGCAGTTTGGTGTATCACTTGTACCTGCCCATCTCTGCCTCTAGGGACAGGCCCAGTGCTGCTGGCTTCCCTATGCATCTTTAATTTAGATTCTCACATCTCTGAGCCCTCACGTTCAACACAAAGTAAAGTTGGACTCCAAAATACATACCACGGGAGGAGGGCTTGGGATTCCCTGGCACAGGGCTTACTCTTGTCTGGAAAGGTTATCCAGGCACAACAAAACCTTCCATGAACGACCTACATAGAATCATAGAATGGTTTGGGCCAGAAGGGACCTCTGAAGGTCATCTAGTCCGACCCCCAAGTCGGTGTGTCATAGCCATGTCATAATAGTTACACCAGAGGAACAGAAATGTTGTAACACTATCAAAGTCAATATTATGAAAGTGTTTTGAAGGTTATTGATGTTCTTCCTCTGGGAATTGTATTACCAGTCACTGATATCAAAAGTAACAAATTTAAAGCAGCTATAAATGACAAAGCCCTCGGAGCAAGAGCAAAGAGTAAAAATGAAAAGGGCTTACTACATACCATATAGGCTGTGTGGAACATTAAATTGTGTTTATCGCCTGTTCCTTCAGGCAGAATCAAGGTCATGCTTGCATCATTTCCAGGAACCTGGAGCCCTATGTCTCTGCACTTGCTGTGCTGCCAGATCTATGGGCAGGGGCCAGGGCTGGTAGGCACCATGTCCTGGTCGCGGAAGGAGTGACACGTGCCATGAGGGGCAGCACATCCCCATCAGACTTGACAAAGCTGTGCCTCAATCCAGAAGCCAGCCAGAAGTATCAGGTGGCCCCATAACAGCAGAGCACAGCTGTATGGGGAGTCGGTCACGCCTAGCGAGAGATGGAGGAGAGTCCAGCGTACTCCCGGCACGCATGGCTGCTGCCTGGAAGCCAGGACAGAGCCGGCTGCCTAGCAAAATTAAAATTTTCTTCTTACTTCAGACCAGCTATTTTTGCATCTCTGGCTTGGGTGAGCTGGGAAAGGGTAGAAGCCACTTGGGGCATGCTTTATAATGCTGGCATTTCTGGAAGGTGGTAAGGATGGAAGTGTTTGGAGCTTCACCCTCTCTGATCCTGTTTGAAATGCAATGACCAAATTTCCATGTAAAGGTTGCAGTAAGAACAGCAAGAGGGAGAGGAGATTCTCTAATTCAGAAGGAAGGAAAGAAGTCCTCACAAATGTCAGCCAAGCTCTCACTTGTTGGGGAAAAATAATCTGAATGCAGTAGCAAATGTTTTACAGAGTAGCAGTCTGTGAAGAGATTGACACTGTTATGTCCTATTCGGTACCTCAATACTTATGTTTTATGCGCTAATTTTGCACGGCTCTGTGTTTGCATGGGTAGTGTAATGTTTTGAACTCTTAATGCAGCTGCAGGGCAAAACTCTGCTTTGCATCTGCAGCTTTGGTGGCCATGAGGTTCCTTACCAACACTTGGTGTGCTGTCAAGCGTTTGCTTTGTTTTACCCTAGAAAGAGCAGTGTTTCACTCTTGAATCAAGCAGTCCTGGTCTGTGACTCTGACTGTATCAGTTAGCAAATTCTTGAAGATGTTCTGAAAATGAAAAGCAGAATTCAAGTGTAGGACCCTTTAAAATAGTTGGCTTTGATCGTCTCCTCTGTACCACCTTCCGTGCAGAAGTTACACTAGTCTGGAAATGGTCGCAATATGCAGGGTTAGTATAAGAAAACACGGAAGCATTGTTTGAGTGTTTAAAGGTGGAGAGTTGGAGTAGTGGTGTATGTACAATATAGCAAGAAATGTACATGTTTAATAAGGCTCACTTGTCAGTAAGGGTAACTTGAAGGAATTCAAAGGCAAACCTTTCCATTGCCCTCAGTAATTGTTTGAACCTCAAGGCTTGTGCAGAAGTTGTAAAACTTAAGACAGCTGGAGAGCGCAAGTGACAGGAAGGATGAGGAGATGCTGCCATGCTTTCCATGGCAATGTTGTCTCCCTTAAAAGGCAATCAATACTAGATGGGCAGCTGGGTTAAATGCATCCGTTGCCATTGTTATGTGGTTTTCATGAGCAAGATGCGTGTTAAGAAAGTATCTCTAAGCAAGCTGAAGTAGGACAAGTTGCTATCTGTAAGTTTTCTCTGCATGTTTTTTATCATGATTATGTTTTATACATGAGCAATGGCATAACTTCAGGAGGTTATTAAACTGACTCAAAGAGCTGCCCAGGCACTTCCTGTGCGTGACTGTTAACAGCTACTGAAGTCTTGGGCTGGCCTTTCAAGAGCCTACATGTACAGTCATAAAGGATTGAGTGGAAAACAAGAAAAAAAACATGGTGTTCAGAAGGGCAAGAGTAGCTTTTGCTACCCTATCTTGTTCTGCAGTTTGAAGTCTGGAGCCCATTCTCAAAGCCAACTTTTTGCAGACTCTGTGGGTTGGAGCTGAGCTGCACTGTGATGGCAGGTTCCTCTGCAGACAGGGCTGCAGTGCTGCTCAGTGCCCCGCGTGCAGGATGTGGCCAGTGATGTGAGCCTTTGGGTGCCAAAGACTTGGGTCTCCTTGGCCCTTCCCAGGTGAATGGTCTCCAATGGGTTCATTGTTCTGGAGCAGTAAGCAGGACAGGAGACTTCTCTGTGTTTTTGTTCCTGGACACCAGGACATGGGACTTCTGCGTCAGCACCACTAGCTCTGCTGAGTGTTTCTAGATAAACAAAAGCAGTCTCAGCTCCTGGCAGAACTATCTTGTCCCTGTCTGCTGCCTGTGTAAGTTAAAGCTCCATCCGGAAGTGGTGACACAGATGAAAAGAAATTTCCATTGTACAGAAGAATAATACCTGCAAGAAAAAGAGAAGTGACTTTTGTTGTATTTTGCTGCATGCGTCTAGTTGTGTGGTATCATCCTTCGGTTATACCTTTTACTAGCAGAAGAGGTATTGCAGTGAAAGATAATAAGCAACTCCGAAATCAGTTTCTTTAGGGAACTTTGGAGGCCAGGAATTACAACACTGTATTTTTCTGTATCTTTCAAAGCACAATGTTAAACATGATCCCCAGGAGTATTCAAAGGCAGCTCTTTGTATATAAAATACCTTCAAATATATCACTGTGATGATGTATTAGTAAGTGTTCGGTATTGTTATATATTAAGGCTCACTTTGCTCCTTGCACTATTTAAATGCTGCCTGTTGATGACCAGGCTGATCTGTGTGCAGTTCGTAACCCTACGGGATTGCTGCCAGGCTCACCTACAAAGAATATCTTATTCAGAGATCTCCTGACTTCCTGGACACAATTCTGCTTCTTTCTGGCATTGTCCTGAAGCAGTTAAAATCAAACCACCTGTTTTGCTAAATTCTGAACACCACCCTGGACCCTTCTTTTGAGGAGAAAAATACTCTTTGGGACCACTTCTGCTACATAACTGCCTTCTTCCAAGATTGTCTGTCAGGATCCTCTGCCTTTGGCTCTGCTGGAGATCTGTCACAGGCGATGCTTTGTCTAGCCTCGAGGAGAAGGTGATTGGGACAGGGCTCCTGCTCCCGTTTGTATCCCAGCATCACCACAGCACGTGGAGGACAAATCGGCAGGTCAGCTGAGGGTTAGGAAGCTGGCTGTTAGGAACCTGTCAGCAGTGGTCCCAAGGAGCAATGGGGGTTTGCCTGTGTCAGAGGGACAGGAACTGTTTGTTATTGGGAGAAACGTACTGGCTATCAAGGGATGCCAGGAGCTGCCAGAGGAAGAAGATAACAAAGGATTAAATAAGAAAAAAAGAAAAAACCTGATGGGTTTTTTCCTAGTCCAAACCTTGCCCTGCAGTGGCTCTGTACCCCCAAGTCTTTCTTTTGAGACATGAAATGTAGAACAGAGTACAATTACTTTCCTAATTACACTCCATCTTCCCTTACCAAGGTACTGAAGAGGAACTGGGGAGCACATTAGAAAGCATACAGCCCTATTAAATCCTGATTCCCTTTAAAACAATTGCAGAAAATCCCACTCTTATAACAATATGTGGATCAACATGAGTTTTTAGCTTTCCAAGACCATCACAATTTGTTGTTTCCTTGTGTGTGGTATGTGAAGCTGTATCAGACTGTCACTACTCTTGTCTCAGAAATCACTGTATTTAAACAAACCAAAAAAAAAAAAAAATTAAAAGGCTTTGGACTGAAAAACTGGGAAACTGACTCTGTTTTGAAGTTGTGGACTGTGGTATCCATAGGGTGTAAATCCTGTGACTTCAGGCACAGGGCCAGGGTGCAGTGAAGGTAGAGATGGAGGGGATAGCCACCGCCCAGAATGGGCCTGATATTCCTGTTCCCAGGAAGAGATGGTGACATCTCAGGATGCAACAGCTCCTGAGCTACTGCATGTTAGGATGCTGATTCAGCCAGACTTAAAACCATACATGTACTGATGTGTGTCTCTGCCTGGCTGACCCCAGGTGTCTTTTCCTCCTGAGGAAGCTTTTGGAGGGACATAAGTTTCACTAGCTCTTCAGGCAGCTGGAGGCAGAGGATACAAGGTTGTTAGAGGAGTACAGGCTAAAATGGATTTCCCAGCAAAAGGGGTACCGTGCTGCAGAATCATAGAATCATAGAATGGTTTGTGCTGGAAGGGACCTCTAAAGGTCATCTTGTCTGACCCTCCTGCACTGAGCAGGGACATCGTCAACTAGATCGGGTTACTCAGAGCCTCATTGACCCTCACCTTAAATATCTCCAGGGATGGAGCCTCAACTGCCTCCCTGGGCAATCTCTTCTAGTGGTCCACCACCCTCATGGTGAAGAACTAAATCTAGTCTTCTCTAGTTTAAAACCATTGCCCCTTGTCCTGTCACTGCAGGCCTTTGTAAACATCCCCTTTCCCACCTTCTTGTCAGCCCACTTCAGCTACTGGAAGGTCACTATTAGATCTCCCCAGAGCTTTTTCGTCTCCAGGCTGAACAACTCCAGCTCCCTCAGCCTGTCTTTGTAGCGGAGCCCTCGGAGCATTTTCATGGCCCTCTGCTGGGCCTGCTCCATCGGGTCCATGTCCCTGCTGTGCTGAGGGCTCCAGAGCTGGACGCAGCACTCCAGGTGAGGTCTCACCAGAGCAGAGCAGAGGGGCAGAATCGCCTCTCTCCATCTGCTGGCCGCACTTCGCTTGATGCAGCCCAGGATGTGATTGGCCTTCTGGGCTGCATGCATGCACTGTCTGCTCATGTCCAGCTTCTCATCCACCAGCACTCCCAAGTCCTTTTCTGCAGGGCTGCTTTCTGTTGCCTCATCCCCCAGCCTTTATTGATGGCGAGGATTGTTCGGGTCCAGGTGTAGGACCCTGCACTTGGTCTTGTTGAACTTCGTGAGGTTCACCTGGGCCCACCTTTCCGGCTTGTCCAGGTCCCTCTGGCATATCAACAGCACCACTCCGCTTGGTATCATCTGCAAACTTGCTGATGGGGCACTCGGTCTTGCTGTATATGTCATTTATAAAAATATTAAACAGTACAGGTCCCGGTATAGACCCCTGCAGGACACCACTTGTTGCTGCTCTCCATCCAGACTTTGAATGAGTTCTGCTTCTGTGTCTGGCTCAGGGGTGTCCCTCTCTTCCAGGTGGTCCAATGCTTCAGCCTTCAGGCACCAGGGTTGTGCTATGGGTCTCTTAATTATCTGGTTCTGCCTAGTTAAACATACCCAGATCAAGATAACTTAAGGTGATGGGTTGTGTGTTTAAAGCCAATATTGGAATTTTTGGGTTTCGTTGATACTGTGAAACTTTAATATATTCAAACACATCATCAGCCAGTTTGTCTTCCGTAGCATGACCTCAATTAGAAATTAGTTCAAGGATAAAGAAATTGCTGGTATTCAAACCAGTAACCTTGCCCAAAGCTAGCACTTAATCTCTGGAAAAGAAAAATCCCTTTACTTGTGTGCGGTGTGTTTGTGCCTTATACTTCAGGTATCCTAGGCTCTGCTCTCAAACCATTAAAAATCCAGAGGAAGCTCTCCAGATAGCAGAAGATTCTGTCATCCATGCCTCCATGTGTCTGGGAACGGTTTGTTCCTCCCTTTGTTTTTAGATATATAGATGATAAACAGACTCTCCCAGTACCTGTCTCTCAGTTACCTGTAGGTGCTGAAGCAGCACAAAACAGCAGCCTCTCAAAACCATGGAAGCGTTTTTATATTATCTGTCTCTGGGTGATAATCTGTTGTGTATTAATCCAGTCACCTCAACGCAATGGCTGTGAATCATGTTCCCAAAAAGCTGAGATTCCTTTTCAACCTTCTGGGTGGTTTGCGGAATACAAAGTAAACCTCATGAATGAACAGCCATCAGAAAAGAAAAAAAAAAACCTTTTATAACTTTGGGTGTGAAAGGGGAGGGAGAGTGTCACAGGAGCTGCCTCTGCTGGCCCTGCTTCTCTGCTCCTTCTGCCCTTTGGCTTCATGGTTTAGCCATTTTGGCTGGAAAAGGCTTGTTTCACCTTCTGTGTTTTCAATAATTCATAGTACTTTGCAAGTTTGATACAACAGAAATAACGAGTATCTAGTGAAAGCCAGGGTGACTGTGGCTGCAGAGCAGAGCTGATGGCTGTTGCTTCAGGGGCCCAGGGCTGTATTTGGGAGTAACTTCCTTGCAGGGTGCCTGGGACTGAATTCACCAATTCTTGTCACCCCTGAGGATGATTTATGTCCTTTCATCCTTCCATCAGGGAGTACAAATGCAAAACTTTCACACAGAGGTATTTTTCTAAATAAAATATCATCAGCGATTTGGAAGCCCCTGCTAATGAGATGTAGCCTTGAGCTCTTGCTGTTGCTGAACAGCTAAAAGCTGGCCAGAAATGCTTTTGAAACAGAAAGAGAACAAAAAAAAGCGTGCTTTGGGGTGGGGACAGCAAGAAGGGAGAGGGGTTTTATGATTCCTCTGCCCTGCCTGAGAAGGGAGATGTCCCCTCACATGGGGAATGACTTTGTGTCATAAAAAGCAGGCAGAAGGCAGTTGCTGAAATGAGTCAAGGTTTCCCTTACAGCCGTGCCAGCTTGGAGCTCTGGTGGTACCTGCCATTCCTTTGTCTGTGTGTTAATCAGCCCTTCACAGGCTGGCCATGCTTCTCTTTGCTCTTCCTGCCTGCCATAATTGGGAAGCTGGACCAGCCCAGCTCGTTTCAGCTTTGTGTTTCTGCTACTGTGAAAAATATTAACATGGAGTGGGCTGGTGGAACAAACAATAATTGGTTAATTTAAATAGGGTGTAGTGGATAGCACATGGAGGCTGCATTGCTGCTCCAGCAGTCATGCTGGAAGGGAGGTCTGCAGCACCATTACGTGCTATTATTACTTTCTGGATAATGTATACACTTTCACTATTACATAGTTTTTTCTCCTTCATTTTTCATGAGATTAATGGTTAAGCCACGGAAGAAACGTAACGCCATGCCAATCTGATTTATTGACTACTTAGTGCTGATGAAGCTGCAAACAAGAGTCAGACAGATGTTTCAGCTGCATTTTTCTTTATCAAAAGTAACAGGCTTTTGCTTTGTTTTTTAACTACTTCTTGCACCTTCTCCTACTTACCCTACAGCACCAGGAGTAGTGGAACAACTTCCTCCTCCACCCTCATGGACTCTACCAAGGAGGCAGACCCCATGCCTCAGGTGCAGCATGCCAAGGAGCCTTGCCCAGGTCAGGGACAGATGGCAGGGAACTTTGACTCAGATGTGTGGGAAGCAGAGCAGCTCTGCAGAGGCTCTGGGTGCTGAAATTCCAGGCAACTTTCTGATGTGCACACTTCCAGAGCCATCTGCAGCCCAGCCCAGGGCACCCCATAGGAGTTCCCTGCTGCTCAGGGGAAGGGCTGCTGCCATGACGTGTCCCCTGTCCTAGCATGTTTCCCACATGGAAGGTAGAGTTCTACTCTTTATTTTAGTCTTTCATATCTCTCTTGTTCTACTGGTAGGTCTCCACAAAGAAATAGTGATTCTCTGCTGATTTAGAGTTCTACAAAACATATGCATTCTCTTCCTTTGTGTCAAAACACTTCAGTTTAGTAGGTAGGCTGGCATTCATGAGGTCAACTTTTAGATGTAGACGTAAGGAAAAAACCTGTTGGTTTTGTGTTTATTTTACATGTTTTTATTTGTAAAATTTATAAATTCCAGTGCCAATACACTACTTGCTGCTTCTGCAATGAAGCCAGGAAGCCCAGTCGTCCTGATTTGCCTGGTGACAAACGGACACTACCAGGCTGTGAAAAATAGTTTATTTGAAACGAAGGAAGAAGTAGCTGCTGAACTGCCAAGTCACCCAGCGCTGCCGCAGCAGTGTGTCCTTGCTCTCTTCTTTGAAACTTCTCTGAGAGCAAGAGAGTTGTCTTTACATGAAATCTCTGAAGTATATTACTTTTTATTACTTAATCGTCTAAATCACTAATTAAATTAAATTAGTTGATGGGGACTATTTGGGTGTTTAGGTAATAATTTTTATCTGAATCTTCCTGAGCTATGCATGAAGACCATAACATTTCAGACCTCCCCTTTATCACCCCACCCAGTCCCAAGCAGCACCATCAGCTTGTGTTGGAAGCAGCTCAGCCACCCTGTTAATTTCTGTCTGTCACCTCTGTGGTCTTTTAAGGGTAAAACAGGAAGGCTCAAAGGAAAACTTGGCTCTGTTTTGCGTGGTAACCTGAGGTTTTGCGCTGTGGTGTGGAAAGATAGGATACAGTGGTTTAATGTGTCCTCCTCTGTCTGTCATCTGGGGCAGATGTGCTCTGTGAAACCAAAGTTTTTGAATGTGTGAAAATTGAACATAAAAGGTCCAGTTGTTTGTCTCCAGGAGAATCTTGTGAGTAGAAGAGACAACAGTTTTCTTTGCTTTAGGGCTTTCCAAAACTGCTCCAAAATAAGTTGTTAGCAGTACCTTACTATATTTCCTTGCCCCTTCTCTGTATAGTATCACTCTTAACACAGGTTGCAAGAACTTGATACAGCAATCTCGCAGAATCTTTGCTGAAAATCCCCAGCTTGCAGTTTTCACCAATAGAGGGGGAAAAAATTCAAGTTCCTACTTGCATGTCTTCCTCACTTTTAAGAGAGCTTCTCCTCCAGAGAGAGGGGTGCTTCTGTTTGCTGAAGCCTTGCTGGGTACCAGCATGCAAGGGGATGCAGGTGAAGAGAGGGCATGCTCTGTGGGGCTGCTGTGCTTGGCATGCTGCTGTACACAGGCGCCACATGAAGGAGTGACCTTTCAGCTGCTGGCACCATCTTGGCAAGCCTCAAGGAGTTGGGAGATGTAACCAGCTCACCCTCCCTCTCAGGGATGTGCAGGATGCTCCCCATGTGCCCTGGGCTAGCTTCAGGTTAGGCTGCTCAAAAGGCTGGGCTTGGCCTCAGGGCTGCATTTCACCCCTCAGACGTTACCTTCTGCTGGTGTCTGCCGCTACTCCCCCCTCTGTGGGTCTCGTAAGCAAGTGCTCCCATAAGATTAACCTTTGCAACTGAATGATGGCTTGTGTTCCCTCTACCACTCAGAACAGGTCTCTAACAGCATTAATGAAACATTTGAGTTTTAATTAAACCATTATTCTATTTATTTTTATAAAGATTTCCAAAGCAATCATTAAAGTTTGTGAACTTAAGAGTAAATGACTTAAGGGAAAGAAATCATCTTCTCAATCTTGTTACTATCTATTGTACAACCTCCCTGGGATGCTGTTGGGAAACCAGTGGAGTTGTTTCTGTTGCTGTAGTTAAGATGATTCATTTACTCACAGGGTGGTAACACGCTGCTCAGCTCCCTCCTTGAAGCGTCTCTGTCAGTTGGACGGCACCGCAGTGCGTCAAAGCGATGTGGCATCCCCTCGCTCAGCACCCCTCGCACGGTGCACAGGGAGGGAGGGGAGCATTAACCAGACCTGTGGCAGACAGCACCTTGTGGTTGTTCTGCAGCAGTTCTGCAAAGGACACTGTCTCGTCCAGTCCAGACCTTATGAAGCTCACTGTTACCATCACAAAGCTGCAAGGACTTCAAAAGAAGGAAATGGGCTTGTCTGAAAAGGGCCTGTCCTTGGGGCACTCTAATACTCTTTGTGAGCCCCTTTGGCTCTTCCCTTGCTCTTTCTGTTGCTGTATGTGAAGCGTGGCTGTTACTGATGTTCTCACGTGAATTTCCGAATATTCAAAATAACCCTGTGTGGGCCAGAACTGATGAAAGCATTGGATCAAACAGAGCACAGGTCCCTGAAACCAAAGCAAATTGCCTGGTGTTTGTTGTGACTGGTGTTTGCAGGACTCTTGCCAGTATTTACGTTGTACAGGTTGGGGAAAAAGGTTCACTCTGATCACGTAAGGAAAGCAGGAGCGTTGCAAGCAAAGCACGCTTGGGATGGGGGAAGCTGCGTGCAGACTCTGTTGTGCCTCATCTCGTACCACCTCTTTTAAAGAGCAGCTCTGATCTCAGGGAAATATGGTACATACTGGGATCTAATTATGATGCTTTCTGTCATAGTTTCAATTAGGAAGATAAATGCAGAGAGCCTGAGCAAGGGAGAGGTCTCACAATGTAACTTTGCTCTGCTCTCTCTGCAGAACCCAGATATCGTGTTGGTGCACTACCTGAATGTCCCTGCCATTGAGGACTGTGGGAAACCATGCGGCCCCATCTTGTGCTCAATAAATACAGACAAGAAGGAATGGGCAAAATGGACAAAAGAGGAACTCATCGGACAGCTCAAACCAATGTGTAAGTACCTGGAGGCTTCTTTGGCTTTACAAAGGGTTAATTTAGAGCACAATGTGTCTCACTGCCACCAACCATCCCTGTGAAGGAGTCATTTGTCACAAATTCAACATGCATCCGCATGCATTTTCTTCTCACTATTCAATGCTTCTAGGGTTGAATAGTAGGTAGTCCAATAAGAAGGCTGCTTAGGTGCGCAGGGCAATCAGGAAGTTTGCTTTGCAAACAGGCAGTTCTTTGGACCTCTCTGCATCCACCTTGGAGTATAATACTTCCTTTGATATCACAGTTACATGGTTTGCCTTTCCCTGGAGAATAGGTCCCAATACACACAAGAACATCTTTTTGCAGTGCAAGAAAAATTAGGCATACTGTGAGTCCATGAAGAAGAGAAAACAAACTGCAGGAGCTGCAATACCAAATCTAGGCACTTGCATCTGAGTCAACTGCTATCAGATCTGCTTTTTTCCCTCACCCCTGCCCCAGTGGTGTTATGCTCAACTTTCTGAAATTAGAGGTCACAGTCATGAAGTATGTTCTGATGTGTCTCAAGCAGCAGCGTCAAGCATCCGTGAAAGTTCAGTCTCAAGATGACCACAGCATTAGTAATCTAAGTTTGCACCCTTCCTTTGTTGCATCCCAAGCTCTGCAAGCCCATGTATTCCTTTTCCATGCAAATTTCGAGGGCTGAATACAACCAAAGGAGAAGAGAGAAAATGACACAATTGCTAAACAGAGTGTTGCCCCTGGGACCAACAGCCTTAGACAGAAATCTGAGATGTTGAAGGTGTAGCTGAGACTGGACAAGTACCTTAACATTAAACAGGAGAGGAAGTGGCAGCCTGTTAAAAAATCTGCAGTGCATCAAGAAAATTATGTGCAAACTACAACGGACTCACCATAAATTCAATAACACTTGGCTCTTTTATGTCTCAAGAGGGAAGAGTGGAATTCTGCACAATTATTCAGAGTATATATGCATGTACACTTCTCTGTTTATGGGCACATATCCTGGTAAATGCATCCTTAGAAATGTAGCTAAAATAAAAGCTTTAGATTCTGATCAGACCTAGAAAACAAAGAGGACATGGATAACCATGTTCCGGGAACACATCGGGGCACTGCTCGCCAAGAAGCCATCAGATTTGGTTCCAGTATTGGGTGTGCCATGAAATTCTGGAGCCAAGAACATTAGTTTCATCACATTTTTGCATTAATCACATTCTTTCACAGACTTCACAGTTTGATTGCCTGATGTTTCCAAATTTCTCTTCCCTAAAGCAGATTTGTCAATGATTTAATCAAAGTGTTGTGCATGGTGTTGCTGGTGAAGTCAGAATCTCACCCTTTTACCTGTTCTGTATTGTGGTACACCTAGTTTTAGTCCTCTGGACTTGGAAGCTGTCTTAGGTGTTTGTTTATTCTTTTCTTTTCTTGGTTGCCATTTTCATAAGAATTTCACATTTAAGACAAGTTTGTGGTGATCCCTCCAGCGTGTGCATGGAGGTCCAAGGCTGAATGCTGCACCTACAGGGAAGTTTTTTGCATCCTGTCTCAGACCATTGTCTAAATGTCATTCATAATTAAGAGGAGGAGATGATACTAGCTCTACCTTTGGGGGAAATGCTGCCTCCTGATCAGAGACTAGTGACAGCATCCAGTTCCCAACGCGCTGAGAGCAAGTGCTGTTTCTTCAAGTCCTACTCAGCCTGGAGCAGAGTCAGGTGTTAAAGCTTTTTAACCTCTGTCAGACATTAAAGCTTTTCTATCAGAACCTGGGACAGCAGAGAGTCAGTGGTGTGGCAGCCAAAGGCTGGGAGCACATTCTCTTGGCCATGTGTGCCTGGAGAACTAAAAGTGATGTGGCAGATGGCTGGCAGGGAGAGAGGCATCGGTCTGAGAGTCTGAGCCAGACAAATACATCAAACTGTTTTTCCTGAAATGCAGAGAGACCCTGACTGGGGTGAGCAGGCAGTTTGCTCGCATTTCTTGCATCCATAATTCACTCAGCTCTATCTTACTTCCAACCACATCATCCCAAAGCCAGTCCAGGCTTCAGCAAGTGTTCAGCAGGCATCTGGGACAAGCACTGGCTCCTGGAACCAGATTGCATCACCTCAGTGAGCCAAGCAGTGCACTGAAGTCTGGGCTGCTGATAGGGGGTTTCTCCTTTCCTGGTCTTGAAGGAGGCCTCTGTGAACCCAGAGCTTTTTGCCTGTCTTCAGAGGTGTTTTTTCCTAATACAACAACTGTGCTTGGCACTGGTGGCCATACAGCACTGACAGCTTTATGGAAACACCATTAACTTGTTCTAACGTAACTGGTCTGTGAACTAATTAAGAAACTGAAATGAACTGATTTGAACATCCATGGAAGGTAAATACTGCAGATGCACTGAGGGTTAGGGACTCTTTCAACATCTCTGAGTTGAGACCACAGATAGTTATTTAATCATCCTGACTTCAGTTTTCATTGCTTTGGATTTTTGGCTTAGTTCTGATATTTGTCACCTGCTTTCATGCTGGGACATCCATGGCCTCCTGATTGTCCTGTCTGGACTATAACTGTTGGCTTGTCAGCTCTCAATCTGGCACTCCTTGAGACCAAAGCAGACAAGCCTGACACTACTCATGCCCTGCAGCAGGATGATTCATCTCCTTCCAGGCTAGGACATGGTTCTTAGAGGTTTAAGCGTGGTCCAGGGGCACAGAGAGGTCTGTAAAAGCCTCTGCTGAAACATTCTACTGATGATGATGGCAGACCTGTGATAATCTGACTGTTGACAGTGTCCTGACTGGTCATCTGAATCAAAAGGGTTGTTACGTGTGTTGCTTCTGTTTGAATGCAACCTTTTGGGACATTTGTGCAAAATGAATAGTAATGGTATATGAAATTTCTGCAGGAATGTTGTCTGAGACACCTGTAAGTCATTTCAGGATGACTGCTATGAAGAATGGGCCTCAATTTGGCGTTGCTTTCAGTTCTTCCCCCCTCTTGTTCCCTGTTATAGTCTTGCTTTGAGATTTCTCTGAACAGATTAGCAGATGTCCTTAGAGGCATCTGGTGGTAAAAGCAAAATGCGGTGGCAGAATCCAGCACAGCAGAATCCTGTATATAAACTCCATATGATCAGCAAATTGTGGGCCAGCTCATGTTGGGGGTTTCTCCAAATCATCCTCCCTTGGCTTTCTCATCCCTCAGCTGGCAAAGTATGAGTTACAGACTCACAGCTGGTGCTATGCTGCAATCCTTCTTTCAGGTCCACTATAATTAAGAGCTATCTTTCTTTCAGAAGAAAGCTTTTTTTTTTCATTCCTCTGCTGCTTGGAAACTGATTGCTCCTGCTCTTGCCACCTGCATGCAGCCACAGCTGGGGAAACTGGAGTTTTCACATGGCACCCATCAGACTTCGTACCGCTGGTCATAGGCAGCTTCTTGCCTCTCTCTGGAGTCACTGATTCTCTCTCTTCTCCTATGAAACGATCTGGGGCTCGTGGAGGTGACTGCAGGTGAAACTGCAGCCCTGTGTTGTCACAACTGGAGAGGGCGTTAAGCACTTGTAGCCCAGAACAAAGTCAAAATAGCAGTGATCAGCAGTAATATGGCTTGAAGAATTCAGTTGTTGGGTATTTTAATCTTGTATTTATATTCAATTTCAGTAGTTGTGTTTTAAAGTGGGGTTTTTATCTTTATTCTTAAAAGATCAGTTGTACAAAAATGCTGCATGGGGTGAGTTTTACTATTCTCCAACCAGTTTGTTAGAGATAGAAATTGACCCTCCATGGAAACTGAAGCTTGCCAGCTTAGTTCCCACTGACATCCACATAGAGTAACTTACATTCTTTAAAAGACTTTGGGTTTAGTAATGCAGATGTCTAGATTTGCTGGAGTAATATTTACATGTTGCTATAATTGGCTGTGTTTTGTTGTTTTGCTGGGTTTTTTTGACCGAGAATACAATAGTAGGTGCTAGCTAGGTTCTTGCATCCCACTGGCCCCTCAGACTTTGAGTGCCTCCTGTGCAGATCAGCTGCATGGCCAGGGTCAGTCTGCTGCTCAGCTTCTCATCTTCTCACCAAGATGCATCTCTCAACCCTTGCATTAATGCAGGTGCACTGCTTGGAACATGGGTCATGCACAAGAATTGCACTTTTCCTCTCTCTCTTAGATCTGTGGTGGCCTGTATGACCCCAGAGGAGCTTGTTCCTGGGCCTATACAGGTCACTCCTGAGAAAACGTGGTTTCCATCACATGTGAGTTTTACATACTACAGAAAGTTGCACTTTGCCAAAAGAACAAAATCAGAAACCGTTTATCACTTGGTGCTTTGGGCAGTCTTCCAGCTGTATGTGGAGATACCACAGTGAAATAATGCCACTAGCTAAAAGGTCCATGTCCATAGTAATCCAGTATGAACAAGACTGTGAGCGATAAAGGAAATGAACTTGTGGGATGCTGATCCAGACAGTTTCCTGGCCCGTTAGCAGTTGGGTATTAAACAGATGCCGCAGAGACAGAACCTCCCTGAGGATTCCCTGGGTGCACCAGCCTTGTTCTCCTGTGGTATCGTATCGCCACGCTTAGCACTCGGCTCTCGTAACTGTCCGACTCGCTGAGCTGGTGGTCGGGCCTCTTGCCCCGGCAGTTCGGCCAAGGCGGTGAAGTGCGGTACGAGCTCCCCTCCGATGGCTCCGGGCCTCAGAGACCGGGCCGGGCCGCGCCGCCAGCAGCAGAGGCGGGGCGGGATCCCCGCGGGCCGCTTGCTCTCCACAGCCGCAGAGCAGGATTTCAGCTTTGAAAACACGAAGCCACCCAACCCCGTGGCTTTCGAGCGGCTCTGGGCGGGCGGGGCCCGGTGCGTGCCCGGGACCGGCGGCCCCGCCCTGCCCGCCCCAGGCTCGGGGGCGCGCGCTCGTCCCGGCCCGCGCCGCCGCTGCCCGTTCCTGGTCGGCGGGCGCCACCTGGCGGCTCGGGGCGGCCCGGTGCCGCTCCCGGCAGGTGACGGTGTCCTTGGGCCGCGGCGGGGACGGAGCCCGGCGCTGAGCGGAGCTGGCGGGGCGGGCAGGGCCGTGCGCGCTCCCGCCCGAGGCGCGGGACCGACCTCTCGGTTGTTGCCGACCGAACTGGGGCGCGGTCGGGGACGAGCGTCTTTGCGCTTCAATTGCGCTGCGCGCAATTCCAGAGCTCGGTAGCGGGGCTGCCGGGAGCAGAAACGCGAGTCCTGCGGAAGGGAGCAGCCCTGCGCCAGCACCTCTGTCACGACTGCCGCCGCCACGGGCAAACGCTGGCGCGACCTGCTCGTTATTGTAGGCGAGCCCTGCGTAGATGGCTTAGGAGCCGGTTTGAAAGTTCGGGCTGTGAGAACGCTAGCTCTGTTCTTTCATCTGTGAGCAGCCTTGAACTTCAGGTGGCTGTAAGTAAAAATTGCTGTAGCCGTAAATAAAAGTCACAAAGTCTCACTCCCAGCAGCTTCAGAGAAGCGATGTCCTGCTGGTCCTCTCCAAGGGTAATTGAGCCACATGCTCTTCCCAATTGCTATTAAGCATCCCATTGCATCTGAGAAAACCTTCAGGGAAAGGACTTATTTTGGAAGAAAGACTTCTCTTTAAAGAATAGCTGAAACATCTGGACAAGTCCCTACAAAGACATTAGAATTCAGCAAGTGTCATAAAGAAGTGGTGAATGTGCAGAAGGTGATCTTCCCTGCATGCCCAGCAGCGATGCTCCAGAAATCTTTCCTTTGTAACCAGTAACAAGCAGAAGTGGAGGGCTGGAAAATCAAATCTGAATCGTGTGTGGGCATCTGGATACAAAAAATCTAATGGAAGTCTCCTCCAGCCAAACTGAAAAATCAGAGCAAGGCCTTTGCTTCTGTCAACGCCAACACAGTGAAAACTGAAGGGACAAGGCTGCCATTTCCAATTGACCATCGCCATGGAAACAGCATCCCAATGTCAACAGTTGGTGGAGCAGGATGTAGGAAGCAGTGCGGGCTTTCCTTCTGTCAGCAGGGCAGTAGGACAAAGGACGGTCACACTATGGGCAGCGCTTGTAGGGTTTTTAAAGCATTTTGTGTCAGTCAGGACTCTGATGCAAGGACTTGCAGTGTGCTATCCAAGATACATAAAGAGGGAGAAGAAAACGGAAATCTGACCTTGATTATTCCAAATATTCCATCTCTGTCTGTTCAGCTTACCTGTTTCATGTGGGAGATATCCTTGTTATTACTCAAACAAAAAAAGACAGACAAAACAAAAACAACAAAAGACCTGTCAAAAGGAGGTAAAGGAGCAGCATGTAGGGTATAGGGAATGTCTTTATGTAGTATATGTACCTGTGTAAACTGTGCTATACATATGGGGTGCAGAAGAGCAAGAGCTTTGGGGCAGAAACAGGAAGTGTAAAATGAAGAAAGTGACATAGAGGAACATCTGAAAGCATTGTGAAAGAATTAAATGGTCAGTTTTAAATGTGGGAAGGTATTTTAGGGGCAAGTTTTGCTTAGGGTAGAAGAAACCAAAGAAGGGGAACTTGTCAGGGTTTTAGCCACTGACGGTATTTGATCTAGAATGAAGGTGAGACTGCAAGGCAAGCTTGAGGTGACAAGACTGGAGGACTGCAGACCTGGTAATTGTGGAGGCCTGAGTATCACCAACACCAGCAGAAAGCAGAAATAGCCAAGGTGTTGTAAGAAACGTGGACAAATCATATTATTCCATGTGTGAGTTTCCTTTGGCTTTTGAGCTGCCTTTTTGCTGGTAACCTAGATCATTTTTCATTCCTTTGCTCACAATGGTCAGACAGTCCTGACAACACTAATGAACAGGGAGCTGCTGGGCCATTATCAGAAGGTCATTTTTATTGTCTTTTCTTCAAAAGGGAAGAGAATAAAGGTGTGAGCCCATTCTCACAAAAAGAGTTTGGAGGCATTTTAGCTCCAAACAACATTACTGCTATCAATTGTGGATCTTCCTCCAGCCTCACTTCTCTTCAAGCGCACAGTAAAATACCAGTAATTCTCCTCAGCTCCTCTGGCTCAGTGCTACAGGCGCTATGCAGAGGGTGCGTGGCAAGGAATATGTTACTGCTGTAACGCAGCAGCTTTTAAACCCGTTAGTGGTATAACTGGAAAGTGTTAAAGCAGTTCACAGCTTTCATTTTAAATTATAAGGAAATGCAGGAGGAGTCTGAACAGCAATTCAGATTAAAATACTTCCCAGAATTTGTGTTAGGGCTTTTTTCCTTTTTTGTGTGTGTGTTCCTACCTTTTGACTATATTTAATCAAATTTAGTTCTACAGTGGTTTTACGTTTTGAACCACTAAGGACAGGAAGTATGTGTGCTTTTTGTTAACCTTCCTTTCATAATGCACTTTCTCCCCTATAGAAATTCCTTTCCTGCTGATTCATTATGTGTCAGAAAGCCAAGCATGACATGTTAAAAGCCATCGTGATAGTATTTGGTATTCAGTACTAACAACTTACCAGCTCACAGGAGTTTTTCTTTCAAAGAGGGAGGGAGAATATCTGCATGTTGAAGTTGCCAAGATAGTGGATAATTTGTATTAAACATCCAGACATTCTGGGGTTTTTTTGCAATCTGTCACCCTTCACTGGCTTTTTATTTTATAAGCTTCCTAATATACAGGGAGCATAAGAACTAAAAAATTTGCACCGTGTGGAGAGAGGCTGGAGCCAGAGCCCTTTAGGATCAGTTGGAGAAAGGCTGGAGAAGGACCTTTCCTAAGCAGCAATAGATCCATGATGGGACTTTGTTATCCTGGAAGGACCTGAAAATAATAGGCATGGCACTATAAGTATCCAGCTATAAAGCGGTCCATTATTTCTTAGCTTCCAGCTCACAGCTTGATTCAGACTTGAGAACCATCATCATGAATACACAAGCCATGAGACGTGATTCACTTACCAGACTGGCCCCCTGTAATATGCTGCTCATCATGGGTTTTAGCAGCAGTAGGGAGCAAACTCTGACACAATGCTGTAAAAGAGGCTTTCTGTTCCCAGCAAAACATAAGTGAGCTCACTTCCTTAGAGCGTTTCTGAAGGAACCGGAAGCAACTTAATGCAAAGTTTATCAGTAATAATTACAGTTCAGTAAGTTTTATACAGTATAGCTGAAAGTGTTCCAAATACATTGCTGCATTTTAATCGCACTGTCAGGGTATTTTTTTCAAAACTGCTATTGGAACATCACTTATGAGGCATAGCATCACATGCGACAGAATGATGTATCTAGAATAATAAAAGGAAGGTGGGTGGAGGTACTGAAGCGGTAAGCATATATAAACTTAGACATAATAGCAGATAGCGTTAAGAGGAAATTCAAAGTTGTGAACGTACTAGAAAGCGAAATCTATTGGGTGTGATAACAATAAATGTGATTGTCAAGCAAGTATAGAGGGACTCATTACTAAACTAAATGCAGCACTTTAAATAGTGATGCAAAGAAGAATTCTTGTAAACCTTATTTACAGTATTTCTGCAAGTTATCCATCCTGAACAATAAAATCTGAATTCTGTAATATAAAATTAGAACAAGATGAGACTCTGTTAGGCAAAATAACATCAGTGGGTGATGAGGCACCACAGCAACAGGTGACAAAAAAAAAAAAACCACATTAAAACTGTTTCACAGAGCAGATCCAGGAACTCTGTTCCACTGCCTGCTTATAGCATACTAAATAAGCAGCATCAAAGAGGAGAGCAGGAGAATCACGTGATATCCTGCCTCTTTGACAACAGTCATTAGGCGCTATAAGCATGCCTTCATTTGCTTCTGATCTTGCATGAAGCAGCTCACAGATTGTTGCTCCAGAGTCTGCAGATAATTCTGATATTCTGCTAAGTTTTTTCCTCTGTATGTACCTAACCCAGGAACTGCGTTTGGAAGTCTGTTGGTTTCAGAGGGTCATAGTAAAACAATAGCCATTACTGTTGCTTTCTGTAAGTCGTCTTCAGTTCTGACAAAAAGCAGCAGGAATGGGTTTCTACTGTTATTTTTCAGTGGCTTTTGATGATTTCTGGCATATTTCTGACGTTTCTGATGGGAACTTTTACTATTCTCTTCACAGTTCATGGCATTAAGTGGACATGCAGCAATGGAAACAGCAGTTCAGGGTTCTCAGTGGAACAGCTTGTACAGCAGATCCTTGATAGTCACCAGACCAAACCGCAGCCTCGAACACACAACTGTCTCTGCACTGGTACCTTGGGTAAGTATCTTGGGAGGACACAAAACCTACTGCAGCTTAATCCAGATTTGCAGTGGGGTGTGTAGTACACACTGTATGGTGAAATGTTGAGACACGATGAATTCAGAAGTGACAGAAGAAGGCTTGAGCGTAAAAAGATGCAGCTGGAACTTTGTGAAAAAATGTCAGTGCTTTTTAATGTGCAAATTCTAATACTGTCCGTGTGACCTGCTCAAAAAAGGCATGTTCTTTTCTACATGCTCAAATTTTGTTACTGAAGACTCAAAATTTAATGTTTTTCAAACTTCATCCTTTGAACTCATTGCCCTTCATCCCACTTTGCCAAAGAAAATGGACTCAGGTGGTTAATTACAAGGTGTCACTGGGATAAGACAGCTTTTATTTTTTTAGGTATCATGAAAATACAGGAGATTTCTTTCCTGGTAAAGCAGGTGGCATTTTTTTTTTTGAGTGAGACTACAACAGCATGAAACAGCATCCTTTAGTATTAGCATATTATATAGAGAGTGGGAAGCAAAGTGATTCACTTTTGCAACTCCTCTGCTTTATAGCCAACCCTTCCTAGTACTTTGGTCAACTGAAATATATGACACGTTAATTAGTCTTTAGCAAAATTTATCAAGGAAAGCTGTCAGTGCTTCAAAGGTTGGGGGGGGGGTTTCTTATTTTTTGGGGCAGTTGCATTATACAATCAAGACTTAAGTAAGAATGATGACCTCTGAAATACCTGAGTTTGGATTAAAATTCAACCCTTAAGGCTCAGTATTTGATCCAGGCTTGCAGATCTGAACATGAATCCTTTTATTCTTCCCTTTGATGTTTTGTCTTGTGCTAAGTCTGCTGCACGCTTTTTAACATAACAGTACTGCTTTGTTTTGTAACAGCTTGCACATTGACACACACATTCCCAATTCCTTGCTGCCATCTACAAATGCGTCAGCATGAAAGCCTCTCCCTTGTTCCTGTTCATCTCTATACCTAGGAGAATAGAGAGATTTAATATTGTATTTGGTCTCAAAAGCGCTGTCCTGAACTACTTTAAGTGACCTGATTCAAATCTTGAGCACATAATAGAGAAGTTCCCCTTACAAGGGCAAGGAACAAAAGATCTAGCAAATTGCAGCAGCTACACAGATGCTTTATGTTACCCAGAAGATGGCATTTATAATTGTAGCCATTAGCTATAAGGAGGAGGTTTCTTTCCCCCTTTAGTCATTATACAGTACCATAATTAATGTTCTTACCTCATTCTAAGGAAAATGAATCAATTAAGGAAAGAAACATCAAAAATTCATGGGCTGTTCTTTTTTAAATAACAAAAGCGGTCCCTGCTCCAGAGTTTGTGGCTAAAATGCCTTTGCAGACAGAATTGTTCAGCTTCATCCTACCTGATTTCCAGGTTCGCAGCAACTCCGGTGATATTCATCTTCTGTTGGGCCAGTAAAGGTGTCAGCTGGCTGAACTCCGTGGAGAGTTGTCTCGGGGTGACCTTTTCTCAAATGTGCTTCAGCTGCTCCAGTACTAATTGTGCGCTCTGTGCATGGCCTCTCAAAGTACAAACTGTTTATCTGTCAGCGTATTAACGTCTTGGAAGATGAGAAACACATCACCGTCCTTATGGGAGGGAAAACTTTCTTTGTGACGGCTAATGTACTACTTTAATAATTTGATTGGCAGCTGCAATAGACACAATGATGATGTGAAGATAAGGGTTGCAGTCTAGGTGTCAGGGTGATACCAGGGACTGGGGCATGACGTGGCATCTGTCACCCCCAGATTACCAGTCAGCATCTGAGCCATGAGAGTAGTTGTGAAACCACCCAACATCAGCCCAGGTGAAGAGCTGAGCATGTGTGTCACAGGAGGCTGAGGTCTTCTCTGCGGTGCAGATGAACCAGGACGTTTGAGACAGAGTTGTGCCACAGCAACAGCCCTCACTTTGCAGACTTTGCACTATCAGGCGTATTTAAATAGCACCGAAACCTGTCACAGATGCTGATTTCTCTCTCCTAACATGTTGTCTGGTGGGGCAGGGAGGAAGGGGGTAGTTGCTACGTGGGGTGACGGGAAGGGTGCCCAGGTGCCTGTTTTGAAGTTGCTGTTATTGCACACAATGGATCTGTGCATTAGACAGAATTGGAGCTGTAAATCTGGCACTCATGAGAAATTAATTTTATTTCCAAGGTGTCTCTTGCTCTCTTATATGTGTGCTTGCTTGCTCTCTCTCTCTCACACACACACACACACGTGTGTGTGTGTAAGCACAGCACTCCTTTGCTACAGCCATAAGATACAAGACTAATATTGTCTTAATTTTGTATTTGCTGAATGTCAAATCTTGTCATTTTCTGGCACAGGGGCAGGAAGCAGTGTGCATCACAAGTGTAACAGTGCCAAACATCGCATCATATCACCAAAGGTCGAACCAAGGACAGGTGGGTACAGTGCTCATTCAGAGGTACAAAATAACGATGTCTCTGAAGGCAAGAACGAGCACAGTCATGGCAAGGCCTCCAGCCGAGAGAAGAGGAATGGCAAAGTGGCAAAACCGGTGTTGCTCCATCAAAACAGCACTGAGGTTTCTTCCACCAACCAGGTGGAGGTCCCTGACACGACCCAAAACTCTCCTGTGTCCATCAGCAGTGGATTAAATAGTGACCCGGATATGGCAGATAGCCCAGCTGTCACTGGTGTGTCCAGTATGGCTGTAGCATCAGTTATGGGAAGTTTGTCACAAAGTGCCACCGTATTTATGTCAGAAGTCACAAGTGAAGCTGTGTATACCATGTCACCCACCTCCGGTCCGAATCAACACCTTCTGTCCTCAGATGCAGCTGCACAAGGACTGGTACTTGCTGTGAGTTCAGATGGACACAAATTCGCTTTTCCAACAACTGGCAGTTCAGAGAGCTTGTCGATGCTACCCAGCACTGTCTCCGAGGAACTTGTGCTCTCCACTACTTTAGATGGAAATAGAAAAATTCCAGAAACCACCATGAATTTTGACCCAGACTGTTTTCTTAACAATCCCAAGCAAGGGCAGACTTATGGTGGAGGAGGTATGAAAAGTGACAGTATCAGTACCAACATAAGGCAGTCACCCACAACAGAACGTAGCTTCAACTTCAATACAACCCTCACAAAAGAAATTAAAACCGAGGACACATCTTTCGAACAACAGATGTCCAAAGAAGCGTTTTCCTCCAGTTCTGCATCTAACACACTCACCCTCACTACTGGTTCAGGTTTGCTTCCATCTGGAGGAGGTCTGAGCCCAAGTACCACCCTGGAGCAGATGGACTTCAGTGCCATTGACTCCAACAAGGACTATTCTTCCAGCTTCAATCAGACCGTCCAGAGCCCTCACGTTCATCAGACCCCTTCCCCTAGCTTCTTTCTGCAGGATGCCAGCAAACCTCTTCCCCTTGAGCAAAACACTCACAACAATTTGAATGACACGAGTGGCTCATTTGTGAACACATTAGGAATTCCCAGTGTGAAAACAGAGTCCTCGTCCCAAACTACTTCCAACTGTAATGGCACAGTGGAAACCAGAATAGAGTCCACCTCTTCTCTCCAGCTCATGCAGTTCCAAGCAAACTTCCAAGCTATGACTGCAGAAGCTGAAGTTCCCATGGAGACCTCTCAGCAGGCAGAAGGGAGTGAAAATCTACTTAAATCAGGGGATCTTCAAGCCTGCAGCACCGAACACTACTTGCAGCCAGAGGCCAACGGGACTATCAGGAATGGGAACAATCTCCCTATTCTCCAAGGAAACATGGTACAAGGACTCTATCCTGTGGCTCATCCCAGCTTAAATAACTCCTCCAACATGGAGCTTAACTTGGACCACTTTGACATCTCCTTCAGCAATCAGTTTTCTGATCTAATTAATGATTTCATATCAGTAGAAGGTGGGAGCAATGCTCTGTATGGGCACCAGCTGGTGTCAGGTGACAGTGCTGGACTGTCTCAGCCTGAAGACAGTAACAGAGCCACCTACAACCAGGCTGAAATGTGCATTCCTTGCTGCAGTCCTCAGCAAGCCAACATGCAGCTCAGCAGCACAGAGAACGGAGCCAGCACAATGGCGTACATGCATGTGGCTGAGGTGGTCTCAGCAGCTGCAGCACAAGGCACTTTGGGGTTGCTACAGCAAAGTGGGCGCTTGTTCATGGTGACAGATTATTCACCAGAATGGTCTTACCCGGAGGTAAGTCTAGGGTTTTTACTCATTAACTTTTACAGCCTTACCTCTCGATGCTCTGTTAACAAGGGCTCCCAAGGACTGTTTTGTTAAAGCCTTGACAAGGCTTTTAAAATATTTCTCTTAGAAGTCAGAGCATCCAAGTCCATTTGCATGTCTGAGTGTACTTTTAATTAAGCACTTCATTACCCTGACAGGGCCCTTTCTTCACTTAGGAAGCATCCAGACAGAAATGTTTTGTTTCACTGAAAAGTTAGGTATTTCCCACATGGTGCTAGCAAGCCATGTTAGAGCAATAGATTTTGCAAGATGGAGCTGATCCTTAAACCTGTCTCTGGTGTTCGTAGTAGAACAATCCCTGACCTGCATTGCCTTAATGAGTTTAGCATTTGCCTCCATCTTACAGGCTATCCAAAATCAGTTGCACACACCACACGTTAAAAATGTCAGCAGCACAAGCTTTTCTGACATGAAGGAATGCTGGAAGAAATTGTCCTTCACATTTTTGTAAGCCCAGCCATGGAGGACTGTTGTATGTGTTACCTTACTGAGGTGTATAATAATTGCTCAGGAAAAGATCTCCTTGTTCACATTGACTAGTGTTACCTGATTATCAGCCCTGCAATGACACCCCCACTAAATGAGCATCTGACACCCCTGGATAGCAAGCTTGCTGTTGAGGGAGGCGGTAGAAATAGGCAGTCATAAGCAGATGAAGTGGTTTAACCTTCAGCTGAATGATCCTGTAACAGCTTCAGGACCATGGTGGTACAGGAGCAGGTGATGAGTTCGTATTCAGTGGCTCTGAGGGTTCATGTACTCTGCAATACATGACTTGGTGTAATAACATGCATGTTCACTCAGCAGAAAGAAACTGAGGTTGCCAGCATGCAGGAGTGGCCGAGGAGCACTGATGAAAAGCCTCTGCCCTTCATTTAGTTGTTCTCTCCAGACAAGTCCATCGTGGCTAGCGAGGCGATGGTGCGGGCTCAGGCACAGTAGGCAGCTGAAGGCATCCTGCTGCAGCCTCACCCACCGTTTGCGCAGCCTGCAGCTGACAAGGAAATCTGGGACTGCCTGATGCAGGAGATACCCGGAGGCCTCACCGCTGCCAGATGCCAAATCCAGAGTCCTTACTGAGACAAAAGGCCTCTGGTTGTCTACCACTCACCACCAGCTGCAGTTTACCTTCTCTCGGTATTGGTGGAAAACTGCGTGTGAATGTGCAGTCCTGCTTCTCTGGAGTGTAATACGAGCTGAGGTATCAGCACTGTGGTGGTTACTAGTGTTATCTAACTGGCTGGTTACCATGCAACAGCAATGCAGTGAGGGCCTGTTAGAACTGACCCCAGCTAGGCTTCCTTTGCAAGAAGCTCAGTATTTCAGGGGCATTTGGCTATGTTGGGCCACAGAGACTGTTTCTGCTGTACCTGTTGTCCACACAGATGTTCCCGACTCTTTCTTGCTTGTATAGAAGGTCCCAAAAATCAACAACAAAAGAAAAACCCAACAGCAAACCTCCAGCCTCTCTGGTGCAAATCTTTCTTTCTTGCTGCTACCATGGAAACTCTTTTTTTTTTTTTTAATCAATTGCTATACTGCTGGTAGAACTCATTTTATTTCTGGTTTATGAAGACTGTATCTGCACAGGCTCACCAGAATGTTTCTCAAAATCACGCAGGCCCAGATCGCTTGCTGTGCTTTCCGCACAGATTCGAACCCTCAACTTCAGATTTTGATTTGCAAGCAGCTCCGAGCGACACCCCAGTTACTTATTTCCTTTGTGCCCTAAGCAGCGTTTCCTGCTCGGGTTGTGAACTCGGAAAGGATCAGACGAGCCCTCGGGGAGCTCTCCCCTCTGCAGCCGGGTTCTGCCGCAGATGCCCGGGTTCTCGGGACCCAGCACCACTGGCCTGGCACTGGGGTGACTTCGGCTTTCCGGGGCGTCACCCCTGCCACCGGGCAGCGTCTGTGAGCGTCCCCCGGCTCTGCTGGGGCGAGGCCGCCGCGGATCCACCTCCCGAGGCCGCGCTCTCCACGGCGGCCGCCCGAGGGCAGCACGGCCGCGGGGAAGGGGAGGGGAGGAACCGGACGGGGTCCGCACGGCG
The DNA here is from genome assembly GCA_025345505.1 of Todiramphus chloris collaris. Lineage (NCBI taxonomy): Eukaryota > Metazoa > Chordata > Aves > Coraciiformes > Alcedinidae > Todiramphus > Todiramphus chloris. Next base: position 5,810,630 of record JANVCC010000174.1, read on the forward strand.
CCGCTGCCGCTGCCCGGCGGGCCCCTGCCGTCCGGGCAAGGCCTCGGGTGCCCTGGTGCGGCTCCTGCAGGTCGGAGCAGGGCCGCAGCGAGGGCGCTTCCAGGCCTTGGGAGAGGCGGACGCCGAAGAATCGTGGGTCATTCTCATCGCTGGCACAGGAGCCTGAGCCTTGGCCTGGGACAGGCTTGGCCCAAGAGCTGTGGTCGGAGAACGCCACGCAGCCCCGTTCCGCGGCACCCTGCTGACACCATGCCTCCTTATTTAACCTAAGTGCCAGTACCCAGAAAAGCGCAAGTCGTGTACTTGCTGGTTTTACCTGGGGTCTTCCAACATCATGATCTGCGGGATTCGTGGACCAGCTCCTGTTCCAACTGTGATTTTGGCAGTTATTTGTCACCTTTTGTGTCCTACACTCAGTCTTCCATCCATATGAGTAGGGTCAGGGCAGTGATGGCAAATGTGACACGCACTTACTGTGATTAACCTTTGGCACTTTTCAGTAACAAGGAGGCAAGCCCAGAGCCTGGGAGGTGATGGTGGTCATGAAGCGAGGATAGAGCACCCACAAGTTACTGGGAGCTGCCTGGTGGGAGGGATTTTCTGGCTTGCAGCATTGATAAGGCTTGCCATTACTGGTCTCAGAGCTGGTAAGTGACCAGAAGAAAGGCAGGTGGTCTGCAGCAAGGGTCACAGGGGCAAAGCATGGGACTTGAGTGTATGGGCAGGAGTGGGAATACTATGGAATACTATTTGCATTTCTCCCGCAGTGGTGGAAGACTTGAGGCATCAGTGTTGACTGCTGACAACAATCTGTGTTAGCTTGGCACTTCTGTTTGCCTTCATGATGCTGTTTGCCATTCAGCCCTTTCAGTGCATGGTCCTTTCTGGATATGGCTTCTTCTGTAATGCTTTCCCCCCCCCCCCCCCCCCCGCTTTTCCTCACAGGGAGGAGTAAAAGTCCTAATTACTGGTCCATGGCAGGAAGCCAGCAATAATTACAGCTGTCTGTTTGATCAGATCTCAGTGCCTGCATCTTTAATTCAGCCAGGGGTACTGCGCTGCTACTGCCCAGGTAAGGAACACCTCTCTCCTAGAGCTGGTGGTTTCAGAGCAAGTTCTTAGCCTAATAGTGTTGTGTATATGTCTTGACTAAACTCATGAACTCATTGTGAAAGGTAATGCATAAACATCCAGAAGCTTTTCCTTTGACCCCTTTAGTGTGAAAACGGTGATTCAGGATCTTGATACATCACAAGAGATGATAACAAATGTTATTTAGAAGCTCTGAATTAGCTTTAAAATAATTATTTGAAATAAAATAATTCTAAACATTTCTTTAGTTCTGAAATAGCAGATTAAAGAGCAGACGGTGCACTGACTGCTCTGCTGACTCTTAATTTGCCTATATTCTGCACTTTGTCCTCGGTACTTACAGGATGACAACATCTCCAACCTCCCTGCAGAGATTTTCCAGTAGTGCTGGCCCTCAGTATATAATTAAGTGTACACAGAATAACTTAGCTTCATTGTCAGACCCCATCTTCCCACTGGAAATGCAGTGAGGCTGGCTAATCTTAAGGAAGACATGTGGTTCTGCCTCCTGCCAAAACAACCCATTAGATGACTCTTAAGGTTATAACCTTCATGTTTGAAAATACAGATTGGCATTTTAGACCCTTCGGTTCTCTAGTCACAAAAATATTGTCAAATTCCCTCTCTCCTCTCACTGCATTTGCTCTTGGCCTGCCACTTATCATATGGGGAGATGAACAGGATAATACCTAGCCATGCATTTCTGTGGGGAGGCCTCTGTTTTACCACATGCACTTTCTTTTTAGCTCATGACACTGGGCTCGTGACTTTGCAAGTTGCCTTCAACAATCAGATCATCTCCAATTCTGTGGTGTTTGAATATAAAGCAAGAGCTCTGCCAACCCTGCCTTCCTCCCAGCATGACTGGCTGTCCTTGGATGGTAAGAAGCACGTGATATTCTTTAACAAAGCTCACCTCATTCACAGTAGGAGCAACTCCTGGCATCAGGAAGGGATGTAGAGGGGAAAATTGGTACTGTTGGGAAGGTCTGTTGCGCAATTAATCAAAGACCTCTTGCTGAAATTTATTTGGTCTTTTGATGTGAACAAAATGTGTCTGCGTTTGATGTGAAGGAGACAAAGGGGTGTTTTCTTTTTCTGAATAGAAAGCTGATTGTTTCCCCAAAACAGGGACTCCCTAGTCCCTAGCAGGAGAGGAGCATCTACCCAGCAGCTGTCTTACCTGAGAACTCTGAAACTTGAGCTTGTCTAGAAAAATGTGTATTTACATAAGCAGAGAGTGTGAAGATGGTGAGACAATTTAAGGAATGAAGGGACTTTAGTCAGCCACTGCTGTCCACATCCCACCTTATTACCTAGGAGTGACCAGATGGGGCAGATGCAGATTCTGTCAAACACTTGAGAGTCTTAGTGACAGAGCAGTCTGTGTTAATGGCAAGCCAGGCATGATCTGGCACATAACAGCCACAGTCAATCTTTCTAGACTCATGAGAGCATCCCTTGTGCCTTGCAGGGATGAGATGGACACACTTAACAGTGTTAGCTCTTAGCCAGGCAGTTGGCAGAAGAACCCATGATTGATCAGAACAGACCTCTGGTGCCTAATAGTCACACTGAGGGATGGGAACAAAAGCTCTGGATTTGTATGTCAGCTCGGTGCATGCAGGTTTTAGGTTCAGCTTTACGTGGTAACCTTACACCCCCAAAATGCATTTTATAAAGGAGCAAGATGAGAGGGATATCAGGGGAGCTTAGGAGCCTAAAATGTTCATTTCCCTTCCTGAGTGCAATTGCTAGAGAGATATACAGCTTCCAACTCAGACAGAAGAGTTGCAAGGAAAGAGCTGGTTTGTACGACAGTCTGGGAAAGGACCAATAATACTGCTTTCCTCTTTCTTCATCAGAGGGGGACAGCTGCTGGGGCACTGCATTTTGTGCAATCTTTTTTAAGTCCCAACACTGCTGCTTGATGACCCATTTACTGTCTGTTTTCTCTGCTAAATACAGGAGACAAATATGGTAAGGTCATTCAGAGATTTCATAGCTAATAAACTAATATTAATGCTACAAAGCATTACACAAAAGAAGTCATAAGAGTTGGTTTTTGCACAGGGCCATACTGAAGGCAAGAGAAATAATGAGCTAATATACTGATGCAGCTTGCTCCTCAGTCAATTGATTTCATCCTGTTTTGTCTGTCAGCTGCAAACATGGTAACTGTAATACATGCTTTGGGAAATCTACTGTGGATATTCCTTTTGATACCAGTTTAATGGCTTTAAAATACTGCTATTGTTATGAAGATTTGAAGCATATGTTACTGTGTTATTATTATTTTATATATTTTATGTACATGGCAGATACTTAGAACTGTTTAACTGGAGAAATACTGTACAGTTTTGAGATTAATTAAGGCCAGATACATGTGAGCATAGTCAGGTTGTGTTTGCAAGATATTTGGTGAGCTTCCTTGTCCTGTCTGGGAAGCCTTGGCAGAAAAAGCTTTCTTCATTAAAGCATTCATGAGAAGCTTTCTCTATACTACTAGTGGCTGTGAGCGTAGGGGCTAGCCACGTGAGTCTAATCTGAGCACCCCAACACTGATGATTATAGAATATCCACTGTTCATCTGTAAAACATGAGCAGGTGCGGAAGAGCCATTTCTAGCTGTATTCTGGCAGAGTGGTGTGTGTACGTGTTTGGAGACAACTAGGAGGAATAATAAAAAAATAGAACTTCCTTCAGAGTGGCATCAGGCATGATTTCAGTGGCACAGTACCTGTATCTTGAGCTATTCAAGGTTATCGATTAATATTAGCAGCAGATTGATGCATCCTTCCCTGTCTCTCCCCCTCCCTGTAACATCACAGAACACAAACGTTTATTTTGTCTCCCCTTTCTGGCCTGTAGCTGCTGTGTTTCTTATGTCACATGTCCCAAAGAGGTACATTTCAAGGAAGTCAGAGTGGCACTGCTTCTGACGTTTGGAGACTTGAGCAGAACAGAGGCAGATCATTGTGGTCATTGCAGGAGTAAAGAGACATTTGTGGCTTGGCTGCAGAGGCATACATGCCAACAGTAAAGGAAATAGGTCATAAAGAGGAAGCGCACATAGCCTTACACTCAGCATCAAGATTGAGCTTTCTTGACTTCTAAGTATTGGGAGAGTCTGCATGTGCTTTTCATCTGCCACTGAGACTGCACCTCGCTTGTGAAGCGTGATGGAGATTGATACTCAGCTGTAGCAATCTCTCCAGTGTGACATGCGAAGTGGTTAGGTTTTAAAACCCTTGTTGAACAATTCCCTGTGTGCTGGTGAATTCAGAGGAGCTGCAGAAGGTGGCTGTGAGTACAGTCTCTGGTGTTCCTGCAGTTTGTCTGGGAGCTTCTGGTTAGCGGGCAAGCTCTCAATTAGAGATTGTTATGATGTGGTGATGGTGGAAGGGAGGGGGACTGCAGCAGTGAACAAACTAGGGCATTGCTAACAGGAAGGGGAAAAAAAAAAAAGTAAAAGGACCGCTGCATTGCAGAGGCCCTTCAGGGAAAAAGACTGAATAATTATACTAACCATGACTTATCAGAAGCCACTGTCTTGATGCATAGTGCTCCAAAGAGAGGAAATTACACGCTTATTTAAAGGACCAGAAACATCTTTCCATTTATTCTTAAAGAACACATGTTAGCTTAGCTAGCTATGGTATAGGTTAATGTGAGTTGATTCTATCAATAGAATAAATACACAACAAATCCCTTGTCTTCTCTGTTTAATTTAATTGCCCTGCTTCAAATCCTTGACCTGCTGCCTATTATGTAGCCCTCAGGAAAGGTTTTCAAGGAATATTTGTCCTAAAATACTGACTAGAATTTAAAAATTCTTTTCACAGAATTTGCTAGATTGGAAAAGACCTTCGAGAACATCTAGTCCAATCATTAACCTAACACTGACAAAAGACCTCAGCTAAACCATATCCCTAAGCACTATGTCTACGTGACTCTTAAATACCTTGTTTTTAATTAACTCAATGGAGCACTTTTAGTTTCTTTGCACTATGCTGTTAAAACACAGTTAATGATTCCAGCTTGTATGACCACTGCAACAGAGGCAGGGTTAACAGTCAGCCATGCTCCAGGAAGAGCGTAAAAAATTTCCATCTTACCTAAGTGTACATAAACAGCTGTCTTCTACAAACCTCTTTTAAACAAAGACAAAGGTATCCTATATGTGAATTACATATTTTCAGTTAAGACAAAAATTAATCTGCCTTCTTTGTTCAGTTCCGCAGATACCTGAAAACCTTTAACCTCTGTTCCTTTATGAAGGAGGCAACTTTCCATCTGCCTGACCATGCCCAGCTCACAGCGTTGTGGCTTCACTTTCTCTGCAAGCTCTCCTAGAGAGTTTACTGTCCAGATAAAGGACTTGTGTAGTTGTTGTATGCTGTGCAGAATAGGCTACACAGGCTGTAGCACAGTCCAAGACATGAAAGGGCTGACGGTAGTAGCTCAATCACAAAATGATATGGTGTAAACAAAGTCAAATAAAATAGATATGTCCATAAAATCACCACTCTTGGGTATGGATAGCTTTGGGTTATTGCTAAGATAGTACCTCTGTATAAGTTTCCAGATTTCGACAGAGATGGGTTAGCAAAGAAGCATCTGAACGCAAGCATGCAAAACTAGAGTTCCAGGGTGGCTACCAGAAAAAAGCAAGCACAAACTTTTTTGCATGCTGAACAGTTCTTGCTGCAGGCTCAGAGCAGAGATATCACCATACCTTCTGTCCTAGTCAACAGCCGTTAGACCCATGTGTGTGCCTGTGCAGCATCACAGTGGGATCTGCTTCCACTTGGCTACTGCACTATCAGAGAGCAGCAGTGGTACAACATGTCACACTTTGTCCTTGTAAATACTTAGAGTGACTTTTGGCTTACTTTTTTTTTTTTTAAAAGGTGGGTAATTGTTAAGATTATTTGGGGAACATTAAGTGGGCACAGGGTCTGACAGATATGTGATGAATAGGAGGGCATTTTGAGTGGAACAATGGGAATTGTGTTTCCCAGAGAAAAACATTTCATTAAATAATTTCCTATTTTATAGTAATTGCTACTCTTGGAAGTAGTGAGCTTAGCGTAAGGATAAAATCCCACCTTTCTGAGCACAGACCAAGTATTGGCCCTTGGGATCAGGAAGTGGTACTGCAAATGTAAGACCATATACCTCCATGCCTCCTGTTTCTAGGACTGTATCAAGCCAAGTGAAGGAATATGCAGAGAAGGAGTTTTAAGGGGTAGCACATTGGGTGGCCACCCTCTGAAGGGCTTCTTTCTTTTTCAGTGTCTATGCTGACATGTAAAGGGTAATGCCCCTGTTTTTGAGCCATACACAGCCACACTTGTTTTACTCTGAGTTTTCCTTCTTTTACCCCACCAGTGAGATAGACCCTTTACAAATGGACAGTGGACACCAGCCACTGACGTTGCAGTAAATTAGAATAGTCGTGTTCTTTCTTTACAGAGACAGACGTTCTCATAAAGGAAGATTCCCATGTCATACTGATCACCTCTGATAAACTTGGCAGCCTCTTTTTTTCTTTATAAAACTGACATTTTTCAGCATCCATCATGTGTTTCTATAGCCATTTGACCTCACTTTTTATTCACTATCTGTAGAGAAGTTCTAAGAAAAGCAAAATGCAAATAAGACCCCTTCTGAACAGGTGTCTTGCAGTGACAGATGTGTAACAAACTAGAAAGGCTTTTTTAGTACACATTTTCAACGGAAAGTGTGTATGTTTGCCCTCCACTAAAGCCGTGGTTGCTTTCAAAAAGTGTCTGTAGACATGACGTTTCCTTGGCATGGGACATGATCAGAAATTCCAGGGAGACTGGTGTGAGTGCTCCTTGGAATTATACTTACGCATCTGCAGGAAAGAGGTTGGGGAGGAGTAAATGCTGCCATAGGGAACCCAAACAGAACTTCAAGCTACGGGCAGGCAACGTTTGAACTGATGAGTCAAGTGTGTGTGGGATGGACGAGGGTGTGACTGGTACTGAATGTCAATGGCACTGATGTGTACACAAGAGAGTGTAACAGGTAGCATTTTCAGCTGCTGTTGAATTCTCAGTTTAATATTTGTATGTCTTCTGCATCTGGAAAACAAAAGAGTCTGGGGGGCTTGGTGACTCACAAGTGTTAACTTGACATGGACTTACCTGTGGCACCCAAACTCTCACAGCGGCATGCAAAAGGTGTGGGATTACATGCATTCATGTTATCCGTGACACTATAGCATGTGAGTTCTACCTGTGGCATTTCAGTTTGACAGGTATGTGATGTCTGTAATGTGGTGGTAAGCATCAAGATGGTTAAATGTACATCACCAACATCAATGGAGGATGTCTGTTTACCATGACTGGATGCCCTTTCTAGGATGCAGACAATCCTGATGAGATGAGACAGTCTTGTAGGAGAGATGTGTTCAGTGTCAATAGGGTCCTTAGAAGTGTTGTTTCACAGCCATAGGAGGCTTTTGGTAGGGAAAAATCCATGTCCATAAACAGTAGCACTGTTTATCACTCCTCTCTCCATCTGGGCAGACATGACTGTTTAACTTTACATCTTGGATTTTACCGTAAAAGATTATATGTTTGGGTTTTCATCAGGAAGTGGGATGAATGCTTTGTACTGTGTTGTGGGGCTGTGGTGCAGCTCAGCAGGATATGTGAGCCTTGGTATGGGACATGGGCACCTTTTTCCTTACTAGGAATTGGCACTGTGAACTTCAGCTGTTCCTATTCATCCTTCTCCACTTTACTGACTCCCAGTCAGTGTGGAGGCTTTGTCTGTTTTGTTTATATGCCTGTCGGGATTTGTTTGTTGTTTTATTTTCCTTTCATTAAGTTACTGTTACTTCAGGAAGCCTGTCTTCTATGGCTTTGACTGCATTTCCCCAGACTATTGTTTTCTGTTTTCGCTATAACGTGATTGAATTGAGGTGAGGGGTGTTTCCATCTTCTGTTCTGCATGTTGTCTTTAGAGCCAGCCTGACTTCATGGTGAGACATCCGATTCCTCTGGAAAGTCCGTGTTTATTCTCACACTAATGACAAAACATGCTCTGCTGCGCAGATGAGTCTGTGCTGGAGTCTGCAGTTCCTTTTTGGACCAAGGAACAGCAAAGACGCTTTCTGCAGGTTAGGGTTAGGATTTTATGTCGGGTTTTAACACTCTGCAAATTTGCCTTATCAGGGAAATTAGTAAAAGCGTGGTTATTTTGCGTGCAGCAAGATGGGGCGAACTGCTCAGAAGAGCAGGTATTTCACGTTCCGGCCCCGCATCGCTTTGGCTCACCGGAGCGTGGCACGTCCATGCCCCTTCCCGAGACGCTGGGCAGAGCCTGCAGCGGCCGTCCCGCCGGCAGCCGGGCGCCCCTAGGCTCGCTCCCTGCGCGCTGCCAGGCTGCGGCGCGGGGCCCGCCAGCCGCCGCAGCCCGGGGTCCGCAGCCCGGGG